>JAQIXG010003095.1:0-15801 GCA_034700105.1 Oconnorella tubifera
AGAAGTGGGAGGGTTGAGATAAAAAAAATGTGGAGGTTGGGGGGGGTTCTTTTTTTCAATTTTTACTCATATATTAGGTTTACAAAGTAATCATTTTGAGTTAATTAAAATGAATAGACTTAGCATGGATTGTAGGAACGAAATTTCAGCTATATTCAGGGGAGGGCGCAATTTTTTTAAACATGAAAATTTAAAACTGAAACTGAAAAATGAAACTGAAAACTGAAACTGAATACTAAACCAAAAATCGAAACTAGAAAAAAAAGCTGAAACTAGAGACTTAAAACTGAAGCTGAAAACTTAAACTGAAAACTGAAACTAAATACTGAAACAGAAAACTGAAACTGAAAAATGAAACTAAAAAATGAAACTGAAAACTGAAACTTGAACCTGAAACTGAAACTAAAAACTGAAACTAAAAACTGAAACTGGAAATTAAAAATGAAAACTGAAACTGAAACTGAAAACTGAAACTGAAAACTGAAAATTGAAAACTGTTACTGAAATCTGAAATTGAAAACTATAACTAAAAACTGAATCTGAAGACTGAAACAGAAAACTGAGACTGAAAACTGAAAGCTGAAAACTTTAAATGAAACTGAAAACTGAAACTTGAAACTGAAAATTGAATACTGAAACTCAAAACTGAAACTTAAAACTGAAACTCAAAGCTCGCGAAAACTTTTACTAAAACTAAAAATAAAAACTCAAAGTGAAAACTGTAATTGAAAACTAAAACTGAAAATGAAAAAATTGAAACTGAAAGCCGAAAACTTGTACTGAAACTGAAAATTGAAACTAAAAACTGAAAACTGAAACTGAAAACTAAAAATTGATACTTAAAATTGAATCTGAAAACTGAACTGAAACTGAAAACTGAAACTGAAAACTGAAACTGAATACTGAAACTGAGAACTGAAACTTAAAACTGAATACTGAAACTGAAACCTAAAACCGAAAACTGAATACTTAAAACTGAAATCTGAAATGAAAACTCTTGTAAATTAGGTTTCTTCTATTCTTATTGCTTTGTACTTTGTTAAATAATTAAAATACTCATAATTTTTTAACGAAATTACAAGAAAAAGAAAAATGTTGTTAATAAGCATGCTATTTTTATCAGGGGTGGCAAAAGTAGGTTTTTTAGGTTTTGTTAAAAAACCTAAAAAATTTAAAAGCCCAAAAAATAGGTTTTTTAGGTTTTTTGTTTTTTAATCTGAAACTCTGCATCTGAAATTGACGGTGATGCAGGGAACATCTGAATTGAATAAAATTGACATTTAACAAATGATGCTAATTAATAGTTAAGCTATTGGTCAAGTCATAGTCAAGCCAATAGTTCATCATTACATTTCTGGTTATAATTTCTAGCTTTGTAACTGTGGAATAAAAAACGTAAAAAACGTAAAAAAACTAAAAACCTAAAAACCTCATTTTTTTGAAAAAAAGTAGGTTTTTTCCACCCCTGATTTTTATGCGACTAGTTTATGGATGTGTGTTTGAAAATTGATCCAATTTTCGAAACGCACAACCAGGGGCGGACTGGCTTGGTGAGGAACTGAGGGATCCCTCAGTGGACCCCCCCACTATGTGGGCCTCATGGGCCCCCTGGGTAAAATTTAAAATTTTCCTGGCAAAAAACGAAGGAAAGCCGGATTAAAGCTCTTGATGAAGAGCCGGATTAAACTTCTAGGGGGCCCTGTGCCAATATAAATTTGGGGCCGTTATTCGGTATCTTAAATATTCAAGTTTTAAAGATTACAATTTATGAAACTTTCTCTCCTATAGATTTCATATAAATTGGACAAGTGATAGTCGAAGAAATGAAAAAATTGAATTAAAATCATGATTATTTATTTAAAAGAAAAAATTAGTCTTTAGTGAACTGCATCCATTGTAGATTCGTAATGAATCTATGCAGTTAAAAACATGCAGTTAAATTCTCGTAAACTGTATACCTTTAGAGTTACATTTATCAATATTAATTGTATTGCTTATTAATGCTTGCAATATTGTGATATTTTTGGTTGAGAAAGTAACTATAGCTGCTACGTCATAATGGCGCTAATTATGCGGCTAGTAAAGATAGAACTAATATTAAATTAGTCAAACATCTAATCGCTACGTCATAATAGCGCTAATTTACAGCGAATAAAACTGAAACTAAATATTAATTTAGTTAAACATCTAATCGCTACGTCATAAATTATATTTGTTTTAAATAGATAAACCTACTGATAAGGTTCGTAATTTTTCAGTTATATTTTTTCAATTTTTGGGGTCCACAAAATCTGGGAGCTGCGACAGAGTTGGCAAAGGGCATAACACGGCCCTGTTTGAACTGTAAAATGTGAAATTTTACCATTTGAAATCCGGCTAAAACTAGAAACTATAATCAATACAAAGTTCGCACTGGTAGGGGGGGGGGGGGGAGATTATAACTTTTCAGCTGATTATATTTTGATGGGCCCCAACCAAAAATTTTCTCAATGGGCCTTTGGGATCCAGTCCGCCACTGCATGTGACATTAAGATAAAAACAAATAAATAGACTAACCTATTCATAGCAATAGACTGTCATTTTTACTTAAGAAATGCTATATGTGTAATAAACAGTGACATTATTGTCAACTTTTTACTTCTTTATTGCTAAATGTTATTCACTTATTATACAATAAATCAGTTTATGCTAAATTTAAATTCTCACATTCTGCACACGCAATAACGTTACCAAACGCAATATTAACTTAATCACGTAATATCAACGTAATCACTCAATAATAACGTAACCACGCAATATCAATGCAATCAAATAACATTCTATCACTTAAAGGTTAATTTTTACATCTTAAATTCTACATATTATCAAATCTCTTGCAATAAAAAAACAAAGCAGCAATTGCATCGACTGTCAATAGACCTAGCATGCTCCACGGCTGCTGCATCATTTGGCTGCAGAAGGTAACTGGCCGTGGGACGGAGGGGTGCGACCTCCCTCCCTAGGAAAAAGCAAAATTGTACTATATTGCTTCTTTAATTTGAACATTATTATGTACATCCTATATGTATGTAGTTTGCTAGGTATATCTTAATTTTTATTTACTTGTCTAGTACTACTTAATCCTCTCAAATCATTTATTACCTCTACAATACACCGCATAATTTATATTTGTATTTGGTTTGGAAATAAATAAACTAAGTTTTATAATGAAATGATAACATTCAATAATTTCTAACATTTATGTTTTTTTATAACATTTAAATTTTCGATCCTTCATTTATTGCTACATTTTCTGTCTGGCTCTCCGCCTATCTGTCTGTCTTCTTTACTCAAGTACGTCTGTCTAACCGTCTGTCAGTTTATAACTTACAATATTATATATCAACAGTTTGGATATGTACGCGTATCATATATTATAATATTATTATGGTCCGAAGTTCCTAACAGTTATGTATGCCGAATCTTCATTAAATTTCTTCATTAATTTGATGGTTTAAATTTTACTTATATTTAAAAAATCATTCCAATTAAATGGGTACCCCAATAAAACGACCCCAAATTAATTAACCCGCTAAAACGACCCCGTCATTTCGTTTAATAATCCTAACCCTAAGCAAATCTAAATTTAACCCTAACCCTAACTTAAATCTTAACCCTAACCCGAATCCTAACCCCAAATAAAAAATTTTTTTTTTTTTATAAATATAATCTTGTTTTATCGAGGCCGTTTTAACGGCCGGGTCGCGCTTTAAATATTATTTATACATTTTGTTAAAGTACTCCCTCTCCTCCTGTTATGAATTTCCCCATGTCATTAAAGCTAATGCTTTTTTAAACATTGGAGGCTCCTAAATCCGAAATAAATATTGCCGCCAGCGCCATGATTTCATTCGAGATCTATTCTTATATAACAGGAAAGAAACGACCATGCAATAGAGCAGTGGCGTAGCCAGGAATTGACCAGGGGGGGGGGGTTATTCCAGACGTTTAATTGACGACGGGTTTTAGGTTATCACTCACTTTTTCACTCTTCTGTCTCTATTTTTCTGCCATTACATGTGTTTCAACTTCAGTTACTTGTTTTCAACGCAAAAAACTGTAAATCGTCACAGCGAGTGGGGTAAGCCCCCACAACCCCCCTTGCCTACGCCACCACAATAAACACTGAATCATATATTTTGACTATGTGCTTTACTCATTCTCTCTCACCATATTTAATATCTACTTGTCCACTCATTGGTGAAGAGATCAGAGAATCTTACTCGAAACCAAAAGATATTAGATTCGAATACCAACGCGTGAAATTCTCTGCCGACTTTCTGCGCCCTTGAGCAAAAAACGTATAAGTAATCTCATTCAATTAAGCGTCAATTTCGCTTAATAATTAATTAAAATGTTAAATTTAACTTAGAGGGAGAGGGAGGATAGGGGGAATAGGGACTTCGATGCCCAACTCCTTAAAATCTCAAAGCCAAGCACGATGGTAGCCGATAAGCATCCTTTCGTCAATAAGCAAGTTGCTTATATAGCTGCTTCACTGCTTGGTTCGATCCTATAATCTCGTACACTGCTGATAATGATTCTTATATAGCAAGGCAATTGTTTTGTGTAATATTACGGCTAACATAAACAGCCAGTATCAGTATGAATAGATAGTAAGATTTCACTTGTTGACGAAATTACAATGCTATGATACAAGCTTGTATAACGAAATAATATTTACAAGCGTATCATGGGATATTATATATGAGCGTATATCATGCAATAATATTTATAACAGTGTTTCATGCAATGTTATTTATAAGCGTGTATCATGCAACATATATACAAGCATGTATCATTCAATGCTATATATAAGCATATATCATGCAGTATTATGATAAAAACTTATATCAATCAATGATTCAATGTCAAGATAAAAGCATGTGTCATGCAATGCTGTGATACAAGCTTAAGTAGCAAGAACTGCTGTTATACAAGTTCGTATTATTTAATACTGTTATATAAGCTGGTATCATACAGTACTATGATACAAGCCTGTATCATATAATACGATGATAGAAAAATGATAGATAGAAACTTGTATAATAGTATCATACAGCAATATGATACAAGTTTATCTTGTATCATATAACACAATAATACAGACTAAAAGTTAGAGTAATCAATATAAATTAATCATTTTTAAAAAAGCGGAAAGCAGTGAAGATAAAATAACACTCATCGTAATGTATTTTAATGTTGTAATAAAGAGAACACAATCAATATAACACAAATACATAGTATAACTCAATATATCAACAAAATTCAATAATTTAATTGCATAATCAAGCGTCGAAATTATTATATAATTATATATTAACTACATTACACTTTATATTTATTAATTATTACAAATTCATTAAATATATTAATTAACATCAAATCCATCTTACAGCAAACAACAGTGACATTATTATTTCCAAGTGCATCAATCCAATGTGCCACCAAATGTTGCTTGAAAAACGCAAATTTGCACGACTTTTCGCCTTACAATAAACTGTTTCTTTACCCCCAGGCATTTTTGTAACTGCACGACTTTGTTTTGTAGTTGTAGTTGTAGGCGGTCCCAGGCAGAGATTTTTCAACACGATCAACTGATGAAGTCCAGCTATATAATCATATTTGGTCATGTAGTATTCTATATGTCCACCCAGACAGCCAGTCCCATACATGGACTGAAGAACTTGCTTACAAGCTGGTGAACAACTCAAGTCGCAAACCTTTAAATGTTAAAGCTTTATCTAATTGTCAAATTTAAATGTGATATTTAAATAAGACGTTTAAATATTTAAATGAGATATTTATATTTCAAAAATGAAATAAACAACGAACAAATAAACAACAAACAAATAAACCAAACAACAGACAACAACAAATAAATAAACAACAGGCAAACAACAAGCAAGCAAACAGCAACAAACAAATAAACAACAAGCAAACAACAAACAAGCAAACGACAAACAATTAAAAAACACCAAATAAACAACAAGAAAACAATAAACAAAGCAGGAAAAAATAAATAAACAATAAAGAAATAACAGACAATCAAATAGCAAACAATTCAAAAAACATAAAATAAATAGAAAGCTAATAAAAAACCTAACAACAAGAAAAAAAACAACAACCACCCAACAAATGCAATACTAAACAAATAAAAAAGCAAGCGTGTTTACCATCCCGGCCTGCTGAGCGAGAAAAGCAAACGCCGAACCGTTGCATGTCTCGAGAAAGAGCAAAGGTTCGAGAGTACATAAGTCCAAGTCCTCAAAACTCATACAAAAATCAAAATTTTTAACCGCGGGGTAAATCGTCAGAAAACCGAAACACATTTCGTCGAAAGTTGATTCGCCGAATACAGTGGTGCCGTTACGGTCCATCGTGTCGTAGTAGCACGTGACGTTGATCTGATCCCCCGCTAGTAGTTCGACGGGTTGGGAAAAACTAGGAAATGGAATAAAAGTAGAGGGAACATTGAGTTATTTCTAAAATTAGTGAAAACATTAAAATATTTATGTTATGTTGTAAAAGAATCTAAAGAATATTATAGTGCGGCGGCACATGGACAAAACGGCTCTGAATATATTACCCCGACAAAACGGCAACAAAATATATAAAGCCGACAAAAAGCCCTGAATAAATTGACCCGGCACAACGGCCCCGAAGCATAAAGCCGACAATGCCCTGAATCCATTAACCGGACCAAACGGCCACGAATAGGCCTACATTAACCCTACAAAAAGGCCCTGTCAATTCATTTAATAATCATGACCCTAACTAACCCTAAACTTAATCCTATCTCCAGCACAAACCCTAACATCAAATAAACCAATGCACTGTATCCTATCCCCAATCCTAACTATATAAAAATGAATAAAGAGACCGATTTGTCGTGACCGTTTTGACGAATCACAAACTGTCCCATAAAATTGAGTGTTCCAAAACTATATTTGATTGCAGTTCCTTAATGTCACATTATTTCTTTGCTTTGTGATTTTTAGCACAAAATCACATTATTTCTTTGTTTTGTTTCGGGACAGTCTGTCCAAAATACCGAACTGTTCGACTCAAAACTGGACACTTGACAACCTTACTTAATTAAACAAAACATTAAAATTATGCAAAAATGTAAAATAAATTTACAAAATCATTCTCGGTGAGTTGTAATCATAGGCCGGCTCAGAATCTAACACAATAGGATCCTGGCCCTGTCTCAATAGTACAATGTCACCAGACTTTCCTGTAGAAATAAAAAATTACCGTAGAAGCAAATATGCCTTCAAAACAGCCCGAATTTGTGGCCCTAATTGTATCCTTAACACCAACCCTAACCCCAATCCTAGATCCAAATCTTAACCAGTTTTAAGACGTGGGGGGTCTTTTGAACCAATTCCATCTGCCGTGTTAGGGGGCTAGGCCCAATAAACGTTTTTATAAGATTTTCACTTAGTTTTTGGTTTTCATTCAACTTTGGCCTGCTCGTACTTGTCTCTGCAACTAAAATTGTTTATTAAATCATCATGAGGATTTTAGCCAATAAATTAAGCGCCTTTAACATTACAACAAAAATATCATCAATATTATCTCCCATAACCATCCTTTGCTGCGAAAATGATCGGTTAGGTTAGGTTATAAGTTTAATGTCTGTATTATTGTATTAATAAACGATTCTCAGACGTAGCTGTCGTTTTAAGCATCTTACTAAAGGGTGCAGCAAGTTAAGTTTAACGTCTGAATTATCGTATTATATAAACGATAGCTCAGACGTAATTGTTAATTTAACCGTCTTACTAAATGATTCAGCAAATTAGATAGACAGTGAATTATCCGGGATTTGAACCTGGGCCTGTCGCGTCGGAGTCCAGCGCTCTAACAACTTATCTAAGAAGCCTTGACTTATATGATAAATCTAAATGATATCTTTGGTTAACTAACCCGTTACATGCATGTGTAGCAGCACAGCAGCTATGTACACAGGCGAGGGCTTTATATTACTAGTGCACTGACTGGAGCACGAGCCTGTCTGCTCGTAGCTAGGCTGACGGGGCGGTATGCTGACCTCTAGCTGACCAGAGGTCACTACCATACCGTCATTGGGGCGCAACTGACTCGTGTAATAGACGGTTAGACCAGAATTGTCCACGAGCGTGGTCAGCAACTCAGAATTGGTCCAGTGGATCTGTAGGAAGGTGTTACTATGTTCTATCATCTTAATATCTAATTGAGATAAATTCTGCTTCTGCTCCGCTACATCACCTAGTGAACTATAGATAAAGAAATGTATCCGAAATTCGAATCAGAACATGTCTGGGTCCAGCGCTCTTACCACTTCTCTATCGGGTCTTTACATCATAATGTGACGTCAATGAATGAATAAAAGTTTACCTGTAAGTAGGCGTATTGGAATCCCCCCAGGCCCATGGGGAATCCATACGCGCCTGAGTTGCACTGACCTTCGACCCCCATTGTCCAAACATTGATGATTGCCAGACAATTCTGGATTGACATGCCACATTGTACTGGCTTAGTCAATTGATCCTCTATATAAACAATTTTATCACATGATCATTGATAAATAAGAAGTCACTGATTAACTTATTTGTATTTATCCTTGTTGACTTAGATCAGCTTAGTCGCCTGAAAGATCAAACAGCTAACAGCTCAAAGACATAAAGATATGAACCATGACATAATGGCCTAAAAAACATAACGGCCTAAAAGACATAGTGGCCTAAAATACATAATAGCCTAAGACGTAACGACTCAAAACACCTAAGGGCTTAGAAAGTGTAACAGCCTAAAAAGACATAGCTGCCTAAAAGACTTAACGACTCAAACGTAGTGGCCTAAATAAAATAACGTAACTGCTGAAAAATGTAACGACTTACCCGTTAACACAGTGGCGCTATTGCATCCACTGAAGAGTATATGATGAACGTGAAGTGGATTGTTAATGATTGGTTTTATGCCAACGATGTGATATTTGATATCACTCGGTAGCTTGAATCCCAGACACATGTAAGTCGTTATCTGGGCTGGGATAGGAGTAAGGGGAAACGTTAGGTTTATCTGTTTAGTAGCTAAATAAACATACAAGTAAACAAAGATATAAATAATCATAGAAATAAGTAAACATATAAACAGATATAAAAAAAACAATACATTAATAAGCATAGAAATAAAAAAACATAAATACAAAATAAAAGAAACAGAGAAACAAAGAAACGTATAAATATATAAACAAACATTGATATAAACAAACATACAATATATAAACATATAAACACTTAAATAAACATACAAATAATATAAGCAAACATGTAAACAAACATATGTATAGAGAATAATAATGCTAAACACTTTAATGTAAATAGCTTGTACCAAGCTACGATTTATAATAATAAAAACATATATAAAAAATATGTAAACAAAGAAATAAACAAACAAACATATAAACAAATAAATACATAAACAAACAGGAATATTTAAATAGACAAGTAAATAAACAACCAAACATACAAATAGTCAAATAAAAAACAAACAAGCATATAACCAAATAAACATATAAACAAACATCTAAATAAGCATAGAAATAAACAAACAATTAACGAAATGCTAATTTCTGCAGATACAAGTTCAATTCAGTTCAGCTATTGACGATAGCTGGATTTGTAATCAGTGGAATTTTTAAGCAAGGAGAGAGATGCGTAGGTTATAACTCCCCCCCACCCCATTAGAGGTCAAATGATTTATTGCAATATTAATGGTGAGGGTTTAGCTTTAGACCCCCACCCCCCTTTGACGATTTAGTAAAATGATTAATGTGCCTGATCAAAAAAAATCATGCATTATCTTGCATGATTTTTTACTTAACTAATATTCACATGGTGAAACCCCCCCCACCCCCCATTGTTAAATTTTGGCTATATTTATTTATTTATAAAACTTACTTGGTAGGTCAAAGGCCGGACACGAAAAACTAGACGTACAGTTAAGCCAAGAGTTGACTACTTGACATTTAGATGACGTCAGAGGCTCGCAAATACCTGTGTATATAATTATATACAGTACATATATATATATAATTTATATCAACTTAGATGATATATACACAGGTATAATCAGTATAGTGAACTACAAAGCGGCAAAATAAATAAACTAAATTATAATAGCAAATCACTTATAATTCGAATTTTTTTGTTGAGACTCTAATCTCCCCCTCCCCTGCCTTCCACTAAACTTTACTACTAAAAAACTACCCGGATGTGTAAGTCCAGTGGTTAGTTTTGGCCGACTGCCAACAGTCCAGGTGCAGTCAGGGTCCCCTAGTTCGACCCCGTTCGTTCTTCCGTCTTGGTCTGAATCCATCGAACAGAGGGCCGCGCTGTAGGTCTGAATGTAAAAACATTTTTGATAGTTTCATGATAACTATTATATTACAGGGACACCATTTTTTTGGGCGTGGGGGGTGCAAAGGGGCCCCCAGCTTGATTTTTATCAATATTGTTCTTCACATTTACTTAAGTTGATTTTAGGCAATTTACATCTCACACCTCTCTCCCCTGGAATAGGCGAGTAAAAAGCGATATCTGTTGAATGAGTAATGTTTGTGTAATGTGCTCGAAAAACGTGTGTAGTATATAGAGGCATTATGAGAAAACTAAAGTTGAAAAGGAAGAGGAAACGACATGAAAACCTAAAAAGGGTCATGACCTGCCTTTTTTCCCCCTCAACCCCCACTAGAAAAAGTTGAAATGACGTCCCTGCAAATTATCAACTGTTCATTTTTTAAAAGTTTATATATAAGTGTATATATTATACATAGCAAATAACTGATTAATTTTTTTAAGGCACCAATCCAGTGGCGTCGCAAGGGTTGGTGTCATCCGGTGCGGTAGCTCATGGTGTCATCCAGTATCGGCGCCAGGATTTTTTTCTGCATAGGCTAAAATTCTAATAGTAACAAACAAATATCTTGGACCGAAATTTTCCTCCGAAAACAAAGTGATGACCTTTTTTTCGCTTCATTTACGATCTTTTGAAGGAAATATTCGATTAATTCCGCCCATTCATAGTTCATTCACAGTTCAAGCGTAAATGAATGAGCCCATTGTTATTTCTATAACAATTATTATTTATTTTTTTGTGTAATTCTTTTTTTTCGGAGGAAAATTTCGGTCCAAGATTTTTGGTGTCACCCCCTCCGCACCCCCCGCACCCCCCTAGAGACGCCCCTGATTAAATGTTATTTTAAATATTTTTATTCAGCATAGCAATAAACAGCAATTAGGGCCTATCAATATATGCTATTGAATATTGATCGTACATTATTTAGCTCTTTACCTTTGAATTAAATTTATTTGATTATAATTAACAATAGCACGTGAAAAGGGGTGGTGGGGGTAATAACCTCCCCCCTCTTTTTTGTGCCCCCATTGATATGTGTAGTAGTAGTAGTATTTAGTATCACAATATTTCACATAATTTAAAACACGAATAAAATATAAACAATTAACCAGAGAAAGAAAAAATCGTAAGCAGGTCACCTATAGTATGTATAAAATATAAACAGTGTATATAGGTCACCTACTGTAACATATACTGTATACATAGCAAATAATTTATGTTATAAAACATACTTATTTACAAAACAAGTAAATCATTCATTCAATCATTCCTTTATTCTCGACACAATGGAAACCGATTTTAAAAATTTATTTATTACTGTTAACTTTTTCAAGCATGATCCGTCGAATCGACCCCGACTGTTAATTCTTTAGATTTATGTTAATTAGCGTTACATATATGATTATGATAAAGATTTAAAACACTGGGATAATGTGTTTAAAATCTTTTAAAACACGATGGGAGTGTTTTGAATCTTTCAAAACACGGGAAGTGTTTTAAATTTTATAAAACATGGGTCGAGTGTTTTATGTCTCTTGAAACATGTGGTGACTCTTTTAAAGCTTTTTAAACAAGCGGGAGAGTGTTCTTAACCTTATACAAACACGAGGAGAGTGTATTGAATCCGTTCAAATAAAGTATTTTCAACTTCCTACACCGGGACTCGAAACCGTGTCCTCTGATTCCGAGTCGACCACTCTAAGGACTGCGCTAACCCGGAAAAACTTTTATACCCACCAAGCCGTTGCTATAGAAGTCGAGTCCGAAAGGGTTCCTTGGCCCACTACCCTGTACGAGCACGTGTCCCACACCTGGCCAAAGTTCCCCGGGTTTACAGGGATTGGGAACCTGTTCCCCGTTGGGAATTAGCTGTTGAAACTGAGGGTAGCCGTGGGCGAGAAACATTAGCGCATACAACAGCGAGAGAGTGACGATAAGCATCTGTAATGAAAAGTAAATGGATAATTGGATGCATTTACAATTTAAGAGTTAAGTTTATTTTTTAATGATTATTAAAACATGCGCTAGAATGCATTAAAAGTGTATCACTTAGGCTTCATAATGTTAAATTACAAGTTTATAGTTTATTATCTAATCATTTTTAGGCCACGTTGAAGATTTAATCTTTTTAAATCTTAAATGTCACGGAGCGGCAATAAAATTGATTTTCAATTTGGTTTTAATGCTTCATTATAATTATATTAAAAATATAATAGTTTTGAAATGTTGCATTTTAAGTTATGCGCCCTCCAATCAAAAATGCTGCAGTGTGCGCGCTTTTATCCTTGTTTTATTTGTCTATCTGTCTCTCTACATGTCTGAACGCTGTGTGAACTGATCCGGTTATCAGGAGTGCATCTTTTCGTCGATTATCTATATTAATTAACTGTTGATTGTTCAAACAATTGTTTCAATAATCAAAATTAGATGGTTGATTGTTAAAACAGTACTTTATTTTATTTCATGTAGATCTTCATATTGCACCCAGACAAAACGGTCCCAAAAAACATAAGCCCGACAAAACGACCCTGAAAACATAACCCGACAAAACCGTCCAGAATACATTAACACAACAAAACGATCCCGAATATATTAGCCCGACGAAAAGGCCCCATTAATTCATTTAATAACTCTAACCTTAACCTAAATTTAACACTAAATTCTAACACTAACTCTAACTTCAATTCTAACCTTAACCCGTGTCCTAACTCGAATCCCATAAACTTACTTTTTTATCAATAAAAAATAACATTCAAAAATTTCATTTCATTTACAGTGTAGAAAGATAAAAAGTTACCTTATCTCATAAAACACAATGATGTACAAAGCGTGATCAAATGCCTGATAATACAAAGTATTATAGCCTATAGTTCACGTGTATACGAACGGCAATGCAAGGGGCTAAGCGAAAAGGAGGTTGTGGGGCTTATACCCACCCCCCTTATTGGAGGTAACAACGGAATTTTTGTAATATTAAAAGTGTGAGTTTAGCGGCTAAACTCCCACTTGTGACGATTTACTATAATCGTATTTTTGCGTTGAATACAATGTACGTGGAGTTGAAACGAATGTAATTGGCAGGGCCGGATTTACATTGAAGCGCTTTCAGCACGTGCTGAGGGCCCCCCGGCCAAAGGGGGCCCCCCGAGATTTAGACGAATATTTTTTGGAATGATAAATGTTTGTTGTACAGTTTAATTAAATTAAATGTTAAGAGTCAGCCCAAAAAATGTAGCGATAACAAAAAAAAAAGAAAAAGTTCATCACTTTAAAAATGAACATGTAGTATGTAAATAAATTTTAAAAAATGTGTCATTTCTGATTTTTGAGGCCTCCGTTGGCAGAAGCGTTTCAGGCCCTCCAAGGTCTAAATCCGGCACTGTTAACTGTAATTATCCACAAAAAACTTTTTATTTCAATAAATATTAAAAGTATTTAGCAACAATATACAGCGAGCAAAAAAGTTAATAACAAGCAACAAGCTACAGCTATAAATAAATAAATTAATAAAATAACAGAATCAAAAAATTCGGGTGACAACGTTAAACAGTCAAAATTCAAACAGTTAAAAAGTGGTATAATTATTATTTTTAATAATAATAAAAACAAATTTTACTCGGCTGTCCACATAGCCCCCGAGGAGTGCTCCACGTACCACTGTGGGGTCCATGGACTCCCGGTTGGGCACCACTGAGTCTATAGGGCTAAAGATTCTATACTTGATTCATCAGATAGAGTCAAGAACATTCATTTTGATAATTAAGTCATTGTTTTAATAAATCATTATGTATTTTTTTTAAACCTATTTAATTCATTATGTCAATTATTCGAATTAAACAGGAAAGTTTTTGTTGTAAATTATATGTTACATTCAGCTTACTTAATCTGATTGTGTGCCTTTTGTAGTCAATACTTATTTCTCCCTGTTTCCATTCTTTCTCAAGATAAAATTCCTCTTTCCCCTGTAATTGCTCCCACTTGTTTTGCTGATTTTATTTCAGTTATGATTTAGATACTTGTGGTATATACTATATAATTAAATTTTAATGAATATTTTAGTCCTCAATAATACACAGAAAGAAGAACACGGCTGCTGAAGGACTTCGTCTTGTAAGGGATGAATATGCTAAAGCGGAAACTGAGAGTGATGATAAAAAGAAACAATTGAAACTCATAGATGGAAGCGGTGAAATTCTTAAAGGAGATGAGGTACTTTAGATGTTTTTTTCTATAAATGTTAAATAATAACCATCAGATATATTCTTTTCCATTAGGGATAGAGAATTATTTATATTAACTTCTTATAAACCTTTGTTGGATTACAATTTACAAATTTTTATCATCTTGATTGCATGCAATATCCTATGCATGTGGTAGCCAAGACTAGCAATAAAGATGCATCAAGAACTTTACTACTGCTATTTGGAGGTTGTTTGGACTTTATTTTCTCGTCTTGTAATACTCAGTACATTAAGAGCCTGACTCTCTTTATTATAGTCCTTGACATATTAGTCATTAGTTGATTTTGGGGCAACACCCGGAATTGTTTTTTGTATATAAATAGTATTTAAAGTTAAAAATTAAGTTTATATATAAGTTGTAAGTTTTCTTCAATTTTTCATTAACTCTCTCTTTTCTTTATCTCTCTCTCTCTCTCTCTCTGTATGTTACATTGGATTGGTTCAAGCGTCAGTATATGACATGCTCTGTTGATATTTTCAACACGAGTTCGCCTGTATGGGTGATCAGGTGAATGTAATGGCATGATAACACACATGCTTTTCAGTTTACAGCAATGTAATGTAACGAATTACATTCTAGTAATTTGTAATTGAATTCTAGTTAACAAATTAGCTTTGAATTCCTGAGACTTTTCTCTCATTTGTAATAAAATTAACAAAAAAATTAACGATGTTTTTACAAATCGGAATCTAACCATATCGTGATAGAAAGATAATTTTTATCGCGTTTTCTTCGCTAGATTCTGAGCTTTGGAGTGAATGTAAAATAATTGTAACAATATTTTACACTCTTTAATAAGCAGCATATTTGTTGCTTTACCCTAAAATTAATTTTGATAAAAAATAAAATTAGTCTGCTATGAATATTCCAGATCAAAACTATAAACGGCAAAGTTGTAAAGAATTTATTTTGAACATTTTGAGATGGAATGTGGTCAAATTTGAAAAGGGATATATGCAGGGGACAATTTTTTGCATAGCACCTTAAATAAGTTACATAAATAGACTTCAAAAATATTATTTAACAGAAATTGACCATATTGTCAAACTACTGTAATATATATATATATGTATATATATATATATATATAACAATTATACTGGAGTAATGTGG
>JAQIXG010003096.1:0-15800 GCA_034700105.1 Oconnorella tubifera
AAAGTTCCCAGCACTGCCGCTGCATTCCCCCGCTGCACCGCCAAAGCAAGTCGTTGCTTCAGGAAAGAGGTGGACCTGGGATCTCCTGAAACGATAGAGACCCGTCTGCCCAACTCATTCACAAAAGCAAGACCCAACGTGCCCCATGATTGTTTTGAATGATTCTGTGTTAAATATTATTAAGTTGAAGATTTTGATATAATTGTTACTTAGGTGTAGGTAATATTTATATTTTGAACTTATTTTGTAGCATTGAAATTATTTCGTAGCATTGTTTTAGTAGCATTGAAGATTTGGCTCTATGAAGTTTTAACAACTTAATACTGGACTGAATAACTAACTTAATAACTTGATGTTCAACGTTATAACTTGGTAACTTTTAATACACAACTTAATAATTATAACTCAACTTTTCAACTTAATCATTAAAAATGATGACTTTTTAATACCTTTCTGTTTCTAGTTCCTTGGTTTTGACTCCACTCACGATGGACTGGGCCGACGGGCCGCCACTCAGGGTGACCCCAAGTTCTACGAAGACGGGGAAAACCCTAAGGATGACCAGATGGAGAAGGACTCCCTGGTACGCCTGGTGGAAGCCAGGGATCTGATAGAATTTGGGATGATTCTGGAATTTGTCGGTCGTTTTCTGGTTGTGGTTCCGTTTCATTCATTGACTGAGGATATGTTGATGCGTATATTGACCGAGCCAAAGAGTGCGTTGACTACACAGTATCAAACTTTATTTGGTATGGATAAGGTAGGTGTGAAGTGAATTTGCATTTGTTGTTGATTAATGTCACATCAGCATAAAAGACTTTTTACTTTGTTCATAGTAGAGAGTGAACGTTATACTTTTAAACACAGCTCATTAAATAATTGTTATTTAGAAATGACATGATGAGCTTATATAAAGCCTGACCTCTTTTTTGTTGTCAGAGGAATTTGCTGGTCATTTTACTTATTTGTAAAATTTACAACTGAAATTAGGTTATTAAATCTATTGAATTTTAGTAGATAAACTAAATAAACAGATTTTCAATGAACAGAGTGTATAAACATATTTTTGAATCTTTAAATCATGAAGTTTTAATTTTTAACATTAGGTAAATGGAGAGTATGTGAGTTTTTTGTTTTATTTTGATGTTAGGTGAATTTAGCGATAACGGTGGAAGCTTTGAATCTATCGCGACTCTCGCTATGGAACGTAAGGCAGGCGCGAGAGGATTGAGATCAATCATGGTACGTATAATAAGCAATTAGAAATAATTAGGTGATAATTTATAGGAATTTAAGGTTAAGTTTAACGTTGTGGATTGTCGTATTATATTCAACAAATCTCGAAATCGTTTTACAGTAAAAGAGTTTACGAAGAAAACAGTGATTGATGTCATCTTTAATCATCTGTGATACCTAACTACATCAAGCGAACCCAGTAAAAGTATTTGAAGAAACTAAAGTTTCACATATTTATTTTGTAATAAAATGACATTCACTTTGTTTGTCAAAGCTCGTTAGAGAAGTGGTTAGAGTGCTGGACTCAGACTCGACAGGTTCTGGTTTGAATCCCTGAAAGCTCACTATTTCTCTAACTAGCTGCTCCCTTTAGTAAGGTGCTTAAATTGGCTGCTACATTTGAAACATTGTTCATATTAAACTTAACTTGCCGCACCCTTTAGTAAGGCGCTTAAATTGACAGCTTTAGACGTCTGAGACATTTTTTATATAATACGTTTATCCATTTTTTATTTTGTTTTTAAATCCAGGAGCGCATCCTACTGGACCCAATGTTTGATGTGCCCGGGTCCGATATAGTCAACGTCATTATAAACGAAGACGTCGTTTTAAATAACACATCACCGCAGTATGTTCGTCGCCCTTTAGATAATGCGCCGTCAGTTGATCATGGTGATAGCGTCAGTGTCGACAGTACTGAAGAATGTAGGTGCAGTAGCACCATCGTTTAATACTGGCGCTGTAGGCTCTACGAATTCATACTTTGTAATGTAGTATATACGCGTTGATATGAGATACTTGTATGGATTCTGCTTGTAATTGTGTACTTTTATACTGCGAGTGAATATTACTGCGAGTGAATATTACTTATTGAATATCACTTAGTGAATACCACTTGGTGAATAATACTGAATGAATATCACTTGGTGAATAACACTTAGTGAATAACACGTAGTTAATAACACTTAGTGAATAACACTTGGTGAATAACACATCTTAAATATGATAGTTTCAACTTCTACTTGACTATCTCAGCGCTTTAAAGTCTTAAACTTTCGAAAAAGAATATTTAGCATTTAAATCTGAAGTTCAGTTGTAAATATATCAAAATATTACTTGGGGGAAACTTTTAGATATAGAATATATTGAGATTTTATGTTCAAATATTGCGCGATTTTATTGAGTAGTGTATCCAGTGAGATGTTAGTCTTGGTGGTTATTTTTAGATGAAATAATAATGTTGGAGATAAAATATGAGAGAGTATAATATAAGGATATGTGTAAATAGGAAGATAGCAGATACATAAGTAAATTTTGTTTATAAGAATATAACTGTTATTAAACAAGCTGAAAGTTTACCTTGAAAAGAATTATATTCGCGCTTTTTATACGAGTTAATAAATTGATAGATATTTTTATTCTTAGCTACAGTGCTGAAAATTTTCTTTATTGATATTCAACGCCCGTTAGAAAAGTGGTTAGAGCGCTGGATTCGAAATCGATAGGTTCAGTTTTGAATCCCGGATAGTTCACTATTTCTCTAACTGGCTGCACCCTTTAGTAAGATGTTTAAATTGACAGCTACGTCTTTGACATCGTTCATATAATACAGTAATCCAGACGTTAAACTTATAGTGACAGAAGAGTAATTTGCTGAAATTTTCTGTATTGATATTGATAGAAGAGCAATTTGCAGATAAATAAAGAGCATAGTGATTATTATTAATTTCTGGGCAATCAACGATAATGACTTTTTTAGTTGGCTTATAGGTCAAATACTGTTTGAGCCACCTGGTGAATAACATTATCATCATCTGTGACTTTATTTTGTTGTGATGAATACAACAATTTTACCGATCAAGTAGATAACTTTGGTTTCTGATCAACCAAAGTTATATGAAAAAAGGCATTAAAGTAAAGGTGTTGTAAATGAGCAGAAAATGATTATATTATAATAAAGACTGTGATGAAACAAGTTGTAATCATATTAATATAAATCATACAAATTATGTTTAATTGCAATATTATTCAGTATGTACAATACTGATATCGCAATATAAAAATAATATATGGTTATGATATGTGAAAGCTTATATCTATATTAAATTATATCATGTATATAATAAATTGCATTTGTTAACATTTATTATAAGAGTTTTTCGTATAATGCAAAACTTGGTACTTGTAAATTTGTAACCTAGTATTTTAATTTTGAAGTACTGCCTAATTTTATTGAATTAGTAATAGTATGATCAAACTAACTATTTGTCATTTAGTTAAGGTTATTTAAATGAATTCATTGAGCCGCTTTGTTGGGTTAATGTATTCGGGGTCACTTTCTTGGGGTATGTATTATAAAGAATTAATTTAGAAACTTAAGAAAGTTATTTCGACTGATGAAAATATTCTGTTGTATGATATATAGCTGTATGTAACTGGTCTATAGAATAAACATATAGATGGTTAAAACTGTGTTCTATTTGTGATTTCAAATATTATAAATTTAACTCTTTGGCAAGCAAAATCAGTCAAGTTTCCAATTAGCATGCCACATCAGTCTAAAATTAAAATTACTTTTGACGTAGAGAGAATAGATGTAAAGAAAGTAAATGAACCGCTCGTAATTTTTCAATGATTTATTGCCAAAGCTTGCAAAGGCAATGCATATACAGAGCTATAACTTTTGCATATACGGAGCTATAACTCTAAATAAAATACACATAATCAACATATCTAATGATCATCAAGAAAGCGTCAAAAGTTCACTAATTTCACACACTGGCATAAAACTGAATACAAAACTCTAAACATTACTAATAATAAAGAACTAGTAGTACGTGAGTGATTTCAAAAAAACAATATGCGTTGTTACTAGAATTACTAACTACATGTTAATTAATTACAGTTTTACTAGTATACAACTTGGTGCAATAATAATAAATATAATAACACAACGTGTGTATTAAAAATAATCACATATATTAAACTAGTACGCAACTTCTTATAATAATAAAAATAACGCATCGATGACGTTTAGCTTTAAATTGTAAAAATATAGATTTCGGACTAAAAATGGTAATTTTTTTATCAGATATTTGCTCAAGTAAAACTTGAAATTAGAATATAATAAATGGGTTTTGTCCCCCTCTTCCCCCCCTAATTTTGAGCCTTAGACATGCTAATTTTTAAACAGATTTAATGATATGACATGAGCGGAGAATAAAAAACTCACTCGAAACGCAATGCACTACGATATTTTTTCTCTAGATGACAAAGAATTACATAAAATATTCTCAATAATAGAACAAAGTGCATTACTCTTCACACCAATATACTGAACGGAAGTATTTCTTCGTATAAGCGACATGTCTAATTATTCGATTAAATAAAATCTTATTAAGTAAAACACTACAACATAAAAACTTTGAAATAGCAATTAGTGACAAGCGCACTAATTAAGAATTTCAATCTATCATAACTATATAACCGTTAAGATTAAGCTAATATTAGCTAAATATTGTCTATGCTCATTACATTAAAATGCATCATCGTTGAATAACTTGAAAATGTAGAATATTCCGAGTCAATAATCACATTTTAAACAATAAACTATTGACAAGTTCACAATAATGCAAAGTCCACGAATCAACTGATGATATCCAAGGTCAGGATTAATGTAAAAGAGATAAAGTTAGAGATATGATTAAGTTTTGGTTTGATAATTATATCATTAAATGAATTTTAAATTCTATATATCAAATTAATATATACGGGCCTAATAAGTCGCGTTCATATAATTTGAGTTGATTTACTGTAATTTCTAATTGGATTTATTTGATTGGACAATAAAATCTGAGTTGATTTATCGAGTTATATATCCGGAGTCTATTTATAAGTTATTTTATCCAGAGTCTATTTTTCAAGTTCATATATTCGGAGTCCAATTCATTGACACACGAAGTTCACTAAACTACCGGCTCCGTAAAGTAGCTCCCGCGGGCCGACTGCAACTTTCTCTTCTTCGTCAACCCCGACAATCCCTCTTCCATGGACCCCTTATCGTTCTTCCCCTCAAAACTCTCCTTCCTTCCTTCATTTGATTCCTCGTTATCGGAATTACGTTTACGCGCAGCAACTGTTGCCCCCTTTGCCTTGTTTGCACCGCGAGATGGGGGATTCTCCCCCGAGTCAAATTTGGAGTTTTCAGACTTGTTGGAATCGGTTTGTTTAGGATTGTTAGCGGAATCGTCCTCACTGTCTTTAATGAAAGTGCGATTGATTAGACTGTCGCTTTCCGATTTCATCTGAAACAAAATACAAGAAATAAATCGTTCAAAATAAATATACTAATTGCATTTGAATCTAATTTAATGAAATGTAGTTTCAGTAAATAATGATTTACGCAATTTATAGGCATGTTCCGGGTGTCTATGATCATAAATTTACAGATAATTCCAGTATTTTCTCTGAATCAAAAAGCTACTGGATTGTTTAAATGTTAAATATGTTCAAAAGCTAAACTAAGAGAACACAACGAAACTTATTCTAAAAAATATACTACGAATAAAAAGCATTATTTCAATATTTACAATAATACTAATAGCATACTTACGCTACATAGAACAATAAGAACATTCTTTATATAAAGTAATCTCTAATATTATACCTAATATTATTATATTTCTTTATATTTCATATTAAAATAATCTATTATAATATTTCTGTATATTTCGTATTAAAATAAATTACAAATCAAAAACTAAAGAGATATATTCAACACTAACGTCGTCCATCTCTCCCGATGTGTTAGACGCTAACTGCAGAAGTGACGCCAACTTATTCTGACAACGTTCAGATGCGCAACCACACCCATCACTGCACCGGCCCCCCGCTTTAAAACAAGCGCAGCGTCGCGTTGTGCACTCGGACATCTTGCAGTGACAGGTCGCGTCATCGCTAAGCTGGGTCTAAGGGGCGTGTTAAAAAAAACTTACTTTAAAAATAAATAACTAGAAATATTAAAACAAAAACCATAAAAAAATCTAACAAAATCAAATGTAGGGAAACAAAAATCACAAAAAACTGCCAAAAGACTATTAAAAAACTAAAATTTCAAATGTTTAATGCACCTTAATGCGTGATTTTTGTCTCTCAAACCCAGGGGTCAGTCCACTCTTCCAGTCTGGATCATCATTATGATCATCACCATCATCATCTGATTCATTCTCAGAGTCCTCATTTATTGCGCTGTTTGTCTTCTCTTTCTCCTTTACCGGTTTTGATTTCTCAGTGAGTCCAAATGTCTTTCTCCTGGTCTGCAATATGAAATAAAACAAAATATTAAATTTTAATTTTGTCAAAATAAATAATGCGGTTAAAGTATAATCTAATAAATCGTTACTAAGTTAAGGAAGTCATTACTAATAATGAATAATATTACGGTTGTAAATAAGATCTGATATAAGTAGATCTAAGATGAGAATAGTTTTACATCTGGATTTGATTATACGACCCTGCGTTCTTTGAAAATTCATAATCGAATCTATTTTTAAATATATTCTCAGCGTAGCTCTCAAATTTGAAAAGAACATTTTATAGAATTTAATTATTTAGAAAAATATAATAAAATTCAGCTGCATAAATTATGGTCGTGTAAATCTCAATCAAACTATGTTCTTTAATAGATAATTCATGATGAAAAAAGTTAAAGACTTAATTTGAAGCAGACGAATAGATATCTTCATAACTGCTAAATTTATTTTTAATTTAAAGATAATATCACAAGATTTAATGATTTTAATTTAAGGATTCGATCACATAAGCATTTAAGCAAATACAAACTAGTACACCAATACAATCTTCCAAGTATGCTATGTATACCAATAATAAGTATTCTAAGTCTATCAATCCGTTATATTGAATTCTCTAAAGTAAATTTCGTACGTATAAAAATGTGAAATACAACCATGCACTAATAATTCAACATTTTCAAAAATTCTAAATTTAATAGTTTATTAACTATTAATTTATTAACAGTTTATTAACTGTTTTAATACATTTAATAGTATCTAAAATGAAAACTAAGCGAAGTGAATCCTAATTCTTACAATGCTAATTCTTATCAGATTATTTTCTACGCACCCTTATTTTACTTAAAATAAGAAGCACTAGATTTTCAAAAGGAATAATTCCCACATAGACTAAAGCTAAGAAGTTTTCCCACTCAAATTTCCACTGTTTCGTTGCGCTTAAACTCTAGAGTTAGAAAACGGTGCACTACTTCGTAACGCTGCACAAATATAGTGCACGGGATAATAACGCACCAATAGATGGTGCAAACTTAGCGAGGCTTACGAGATTTATTTTAATTGAAAAGAAAACGCCTGCGTCAATGGCAGAATCTTTGAGATGAATAAATAGAGAAGAGATGAGGAATAGAAGCGACACCAGCACGCACGATATTATATGCATCTGCAAGTTGAGTCACGCGCAAAATTAAACTTACAACAATTAAAATAATTTGAGTCGGTCAAAAATGAAAATATTTCAATAATTTACAGATGAACTTATATTTATACTAGATTACGTTGCACTATGAATTCCTCAAATTAAACTCAATCTGCAGCAAGTAGAAGCTTTAAGTTAAACAAGGAAAAAATTGAGTAGATAATTAATTTACGCATTCCGATTAAATTACATGTAGAATTTTCCTTAAGAAATATTATATCTGTATAAAAGTAAACCTGAATTAGACAACTGTAAGAATAATATAAACACTGAATTGAAAATAAAAACATGTAAGCAATAAATTTAGAACAATTACATATCAACAAGAAATCAAACTACGTACATATCAAGAACAATAGAATACAAATTTTATTCCATGCTAAAAGAATTAAAACAAACCCATTTCTAAAACAAAAGAACTAAAACAAAACCTGTTTCGCAAAAAAGGCGGGACTGAAAAACTTTGACTCCGTAATGGGATCAGGAGCCGCGACGCGATTGGTCGACTCTTGTAGTATACCCCTCGTGACATCACCGTCGATGTCACGCGGCATAAGTGACGCGTCAGTGTCGCTGCCGTTACGACGTAACGTTTTGGTATACTGCGCTTTGGTCAGTTCCTATTATCGAGAAGAAAACGTTCTCGCGTAATAAATTATTTTATGTGAATTTGAGAACTTAAACTTTATATAGTGATTGATTTAAACGGATTCTTTTTTAAATATATTAAAATTTGTGTATTGGCATAACTTTATTAGTATTGCTATTTTTTTTTATTGGTATACGGTATATTAGTATTAATTTGTATCATGTTAAATTTTTTGATATAAACTGAAATTTTACTCTTTTTTATAAACTGTTTATCACCTTGTTACGCTATGAAATAAATACAGTTTGTAAAGAAGTAAATGAATCAATACTCTTCTTATAAAAAGCTAAAAAACTGCAAGAAATGTAGGCCATACGATGAAGAAAAATAATCATAGAAAATATCTAATCAACGCATAAGTTAAACAATTGTAAATTCTAATAAGTCTGTTACGCAAACTGACTATAGCAAAAAGTCTTATTAATGAATAAACTTACAAAATAAAAACATAAAAAATAAACCAGTTTACAATACGCTGATATTATTTTATCGACGAGTTCAAAGTATGAGACCGCTTTGTAAAATAAACCAAAGAAAGGAAGAAACCAAACGAAACCTTTTTTAGTAAATCGCATTCTTTGACTTTTCCCGTCAAGTCGTCTTCAAGTTTTGCAAGTCTAGCGATCTCTGCTTCCTGATGAAAAAAATTCAAAATAAAAAACCGATATAATTTATCTCAAAAATTGAATTTGAATTGAAGTTAGGCTTTAATTATAACAATTATATCTAAATAAAACGATTACAAATCACGAAATAGTTAATTCTATAGAAACCTGGAATTGCAGTCTCTTTTTCAACTCTTCATCTCTTGACCCTTCTGCTGACTGCACGCCCGAACTTCTCAACTGATTCAGTAAATACAGAATCTGAAAGAATAAAAACAAGAATTGTAACTTTTCGTTATAAATACGAAATTAAAAGATTAAGTTTCTTTTTAATCATATTATGTTCCAGCTTATAATGCAAGTAAAACATTCAGATTTACATAGGTTACATATTACATATACGCATGTATTTTACATGTAATATGTAATATCTTCCATGTGTAACTTATATAACACAATATCTCTTACATATTTAACATTTAAAATATACAATCAAGACTATCTATATATATTTAAACAATACTAGTTTAATTAAGTCAATATATCGCAAAAAAATAAACCTTATAATCATATTCTTAATATCAAGTTCACCTGACATTCACCCAAGTTAAGAAATAACCAAATTTAAAAATAACCCTTACAAACATAACCCTTATGAACATATTAAAAAATTGCCCTTATAAACAATCAGACAGAAAAAGTATAAAATACGCGCAGCCAAGGCCAACCTTGCTCTCTTGCTCTTTGCGTAGAGCGTGCAGTTCTTGTTCGTATTTTTGTCTTTCTTGCCTGCGCTCCTCTGTAATGGATTCGGATGTTTTTACGGTATCCTCGTAGTTTGCTCTGGTGTCCTCGATCTCGCTGTCCTTCTTGTCACAATCCAACTTGGCCATCACAACCTGAGATGTTATCGTATATCAAGGGCTTTAATTCGTATAAAAAGTGTATCGTATTAGATATCAAGGGCCTTAGTTTGTATAAAAGTGCATCGTATTATACATCAAGGGCTTTAGTTCGTATAAAAAGTGTATCATATTACATATAAATCGTGAGTTCGCACAAAACATAAGAGCAATCATAAAAATACACTTTACTGATTACACTCAATACAGGCAGATGTTGTTCATATTGTATATTAGTGAAGAATAAAATAAATATACTGCATCGATGTAACAGTATATCTCACCATGCCAAGTAGATACTTCATAGCGCACTTCGCTTCTATCATCGTATGAACCATATTGTTCAAACGCGATTTGCATTTTTCATCTAAAAATCAAAACTAACAATCAACGGAAGAAAATCTAAGATATAATAATGAAATGAATATAAATATATGTATAGAGAGAGATTTATTTATAATAGGATAAATATATAAAAAATCTAAGCTGTTCTTAATGCAAAACCGTACGATTAAATATATATGCGTAAATGAACATTATGAGCTGTATATGATGAACACTACGAGCTTGTAGCTGAATTAAGACAAATCACTAGCACAACTAACCTTGATCGGCGTCTATAAGCTTCTGCTGAAGATCAGTGATCTGCACGTTGCATAAATCTATCTGTTGTTCAAATTCTTTAACGCTCTGAGCTAATGTCACCTTATCATCGTCCGTACACTTTGTGTTGTTCAATAGAGCTCGCTGATTGATTTAAATATGAAACAAAATGAGATTGAACTCTGAATCAGATTAAACTGGAACTAGAACTTAAATTCAAGCTCGAGCTTGAGATTGAACTAGAGATTAAACTCCAGCTAGAGCTCAAGCTTGAGTTATAGATAGAATTCACAGAAATCAGCAATGAAAAATTGATTCTTAACACAGTGCGCTACATAAATTACCTTCATAATGAAAAATTATCTATTGCGCTGTGTTAACAAAATAATATTAAATTAATATCACGCCATACCTTTCCATATTTATCATTTCCTGCCAGTTTTTCCTTAACGCGTTGGAGCTGCTCAGTGATCTCCTTCCTGACTGTCATCTGGTTGTTGAGATGAAGTTTAGCTGACTCAACCGACACAAGGAAGTCGACTTCTTCATTCAAAGTTTTCTATAAGAAATCAACGCAACGTCATCAAGCTAGCATTCAGCAGTCACAAGCAATGACTGGTTCCACTATAACTCATCTACAGGCTATTAGTATACAACATTAAGTTTAACAACATTTAGTCTAACATATCCTAACCTTAGTCCTAACCCCTAACCTAGTCCTAACCTAATCATAACCCTTAATCCTAAACTTAGCCCTAATCCCAGCCTTAGTTCTGTAAGAGTTAAATAAACTCTAACCCTAACCCCACTGATACTAAAAAAGCTAAACGCTCTCTAACCCTAACCCTACTGATACTAAAAAAGCTAAACGCTCTCTAACCCTAACCCTACTGATGTTAAAGACTTAAATGAGCTCTAACCCTAACCCTACTGATGTTAAAAAGCTAAATGCGCTCTAACCATAACCCTTCTGATATTAAAAAAACTTAAAAGCGCTCCAACCCTAACTCGTGCCCCAATGCCAGACAGATCCGCATTGTCTTGTTTCTTCATTCTATCCTCTGCCACTAGTTTCTGTCTCATAAGGACATCTTTGAGACGATTATTTGCCGCTGCCGCCTCCTCTGCCTTGCGTCTCAGCACAACCTGCTGATTGCTATGCTGAAGTTGAAGCTTTGCTATCTCAGCAACGCGCTTACGATCCTGTAAGTTAGCAAGGTTTTATACGTCGCGTAACGTCACATCAGCACTAAAGAGCTGTTAAATGGTCATTCAATAAAAGCTATTAAATGATCATTCAATAAGAGCTAAGCTATTAAAATACATATTATGCATATTTAATAAACGCAGAAATGTACAGAAATAAAAATGAATTGAATACTCGATCCCTACTGCAATAATATAACAATTCACAAAATCAAAAACAAGTTATGATATTTTAGTTAAAAAATGCTATAATTTGAAGATTTAAGTTCAAGAGTAAAGTAATTTAAAAGAAAGAATAGAGTTCAAAAAAGGTTTGAGACTACGTATAATTTCAGACCTGAGATTTCAGTTGTAGAACTTCTTTACTCATTTCTTGTCTCAGTTTACGAAACTGTTCAGCGTCATCTTTAATTTGATTCATTAGTTTCACTCTCTGCTGCTTCATTGACTTTGAATAAATAGCGAGAAATAAAATTAATATAAAATATAAAAATGTACTAAAAGCATAAGATCTAAATTTCAGGATTAAAAATGTGCCTATCTCCTTAATTCACGAATTTTTTTTTTAAAAATCTAATTTTATCTTAGATCCTGGTTAAAATGTGCAAAATGTGCAAGACGCACAGTTATTACAGCTCTTTCATTGAACCATGATATCATCTGATTATAATAACATGTTACTACTAAAAACTTGCGCAATTTAACACAATTTTAACAAATTTTTATATACATATAGATTCTGTACACAAACGTAGAATCTGTACATTTTTATACAATCTGTAGAAATGTAGGCTCTTTGGAGTCACCCATTAGATTCAAGATAATTTATCTAATCGTTTACAAATATAACAAATCTTACAATAATAATAATACCCTAACCCTAAGTTCAATCTAAAGAAACGCTTACGAGTATTTCCTCGTTCAGTTTCTCCACTTGCTTGTCCGTCTGTTCTTTCAGTTTCAACATACGCGACTGCTCCGTCATCTTTTTCTTCAACTGAGCGATCTGTCCTTCCAACTCTTGTAAACGTTTACGACGTTGTTCTGCCACTCTGAAATATATTTAGTTTCAAACATTTACAAAAAATCTAATTCTTTCAACCAATCATTTAATGTAACATGTCAACCGCATAGTTATAACAGAAGTAAAGTTCGTATATATAACAATAAATAACAGAATAAAGTTAATTTAATATGAGTTTAATGATAGCATGCGAGGGAAGAAAGAATTACTGCTAGCCTTGGTCGAGAGAAAGGTATGATACGGTCATGAGGTCTAGTACGAAGGTTATGTGTGTGTGTTTTGATTGGAGGGAGGAGGTGATGGAGGGAATGATTAGTGTTAGAGATTATGTGTTTAAAAAAGGTCAAGTCAGCAGAGGACAATATCATGCATATATCAAGCATGATATTGAGAATGTTTCTTGGTTTTAGCTAATATAGATACTCTGGCATACCAGACAATAGAAAATAACTAATGACAAATTTTCTCACTTATTATTATTAGTGGTGGCCTTTACAGAATTAAGTGTTTGTGCGAGTTCTTCCTTCTCTTTCTGTAGTCCTTCAATCGCTGTCTCCATCTCTTTCATTTGCGCCTGCAATCAAAATTCCCGCCCAATCAAAATTCCCGCCCAATATTTGTTTGTCATATTGTATCGTAATTTGATTATATAAAAAATCTAATTGTCATTAATTATTAATTTACTAACAGAATATATTGGATTTGTCTATCATGTTATCATAAGCAAATATTTGTCTTTGACACGAAGGCTAATCTGAGATGTTTGTGTAATACAATTTGCTTTAATTTCACTCTGCTCGCTGCAAATGAATTTATAAATGTAAATGAATGTTTGTTTGGTCTAAATTTAAAGTAAACAACTTCTTATGTCTAAATTATTATTAAAAATTACTACTAACTAAAATTAGTATTAAAATTAACTTACGTTAAAGCTAGAATTGAGTCAAAACATTAACCACTCACTTCGTACTGCGTCCTCATAGCCTGCATTTGAACATCAGTCATTTTCATCTGCCCTGCCAACTCCTGTTTCCTAATCAACATATTGTTGAGGTCTTGTAACTCTCGCCCCAACTGCGCCTGTTTTAGTATATGCTTGTTGCGCATCTCTTCGGCAAGTGCACTGCCCAGAGGAGAATTGCTGTCGGCAAGATCGACAGTCGCGTCAGCAGATGTGCTTTCGGCAAGTTCCTGAGCATCTTCAGACTGCGGAAAAATAAATGTTTAAAATATCAAGCGATAAAATGCATTATTTTAATTTACTGATACAATGTAATAAATTCACATAAATGAAGATCTACATGAAATAAAGAACTAATGCGGCTGATCAACGCAAAGACACACATATGAAGCCTGATAGGCTACACACACAGAGCAATCCCCTTTCTGATAAACACGTTGCAAACACAGAATCAATATAAATCTACTTTTTTCCGATCTTTTCTTTTTTTCTTACAATTTTCTCTTAATTATTATTCAACAAGTTATTTATAAGCAATTTTGTTGATATTGATTAATGTTATTTTAAACCACAACATTCTAGTGCCACTGTTTGATAAGAATAAAAACCTCGATATCTTCAATACGGCCTTGAAGATCTTTCATCATAACGAGTTGAGACTCTAGAGTCAAACTATCACATGATGTCTGAGCCTCTCCCTCCTGCATCGTTGGCTTAGTCGTGTTCAGCATCTGGGTGATGCCAAGGCTACACACATAAAGTTACTTTAATGTCTGGATTACCGTATTATATTAACTATGTCGATAAAATAGCTGTCAATTTAAATGTCTTACTAAATGGTGCAGCTAGTTTGAGATAAAGCGCTCTGACCACTTCTCTAACATGGAACTTCTCTAACTCTTCTCTTTGAACATTTACACATTATAGAATTTATAAATCAAAAGCAATACTGATTGCAAAAAAATACTGATTATAAAATTACTTCAAAAATTACATTTAGATAAATATCGATGTTAAATTAAAATAATAACAAATTAAGATTAAGATTAAATTAGGATTATAATAACTCAAATTAGAACTTTTTCAAAACTAAAAAATTGTCAAGTAAACAAAGCACATTTCGTAACATTTTAAATAAAAATCAACAAACCCTGTTTTTTCTTTGAGCTCCTGTAGTTTAGACCTAAGTTTATCTCTAGAAAGTTCTGACATGACAACTTTCTCCATCATCTGCGTGTTCTGATTCACCGTCAATTGAAGCTCATTTGCTAACTTGAAATTCTCCTCCTATTCAATTATCATCTCCTAATTTTATAATCTTTTGTATCGTAATATTTAAAATGCATCTGTATTTAAAATTCAATTGAGAAGATCAGAATATTTAAACTTTAAAGTAGTTTATCAACTATAACTGTCAAGTCAATCACAAGGAGAGTTAGAGAAGTGTTTAGAGCGCTGCATTCAAAATCAGCAGGTCAGGTGCAAATCCTAAAAAGCTCACTATTTTCTTTAAATAGCTGCACACTTAGTAAGACGCTTAAATTGACAGCTACGTCTTCAATATTATTCATATAATACCGTAAACCAGACGTAAAACGTAACATTAAAATACAATTGTATTCTCAGCAACCCTAAATGTAATTGGGTCTGAATTTCAATTTTTGTAAGCTTACCTCTAGTTTTTTATTTCTCTCCATCAGTTGTTTAACGTCCACCCCGGGTCCAAGTGAAGCTACATCGCTTGTTAACAACTTCCCTGATAGCTGCATTTCTTGAACCTAAAGATAATCACACATCTTTCCTTCCTCTCAGCTTTCTAATAAATTAAATGTTTATACAATTTCATTCAGAAGATATCTACCGATAAATTCCTTTAAATAAAAAACAGCAATTTACCAAACAAACGTTTAATACTCATCTTTCAACTGATAAATTATACAAAAAAACCACTTACAATCTGTCTGAGTCTGACGATTTCGGCTGCCTGGGGATCCTGATTGATAACCGGCTTGTTCTTGATCTTGCGTGCACGGTCAGCATAACGCAGCGTGCTGATTGTTTCCTCCATGTTACTATCAGCAGGACTTATACAGGCGATCATTACTGT
>JAQIXG010003097.1:0-15800 GCA_034700105.1 Oconnorella tubifera
TATATCAGAAAATACAAACAAAATATAGATACAAATTAAATAATCATACAGCCAAATCAAACTGTATGAGTACTGGGTTAAGTGTCTTGAAATTTTGCTTATGATATTTGCGATATTTCGTATGGCAATTAAGCACTGGATGTGCACAAGTTTCACATTATTTTGTCACTGTTATAACTTGATATGATTTTATGGTACAAGGACAAAATGTCAGCGGACAAAATGGTACGAGGACAAAATGTCACGGGACAAAATGTCACAAACTAAATGTCATGGAAAAATGATAGACCTTAGATAATATTTGATGGAAAAAGAAATAAAGAAAAGTAATAAAGTAATCATTTTCATATACAAATTTAGCCCTAACCCTCACCCAAATCCTAACCTAACACTAACCCTAACCTTTAAACGTGCCGCATCTAAATATTGTGGTTAGGGAAGCAAAAATTGAAAAATACATTATAATTTCAAAGAAAAAGAAAATGAAGAAAACTAGTATTTTGTGTTTTTAGAAGAAAAGCAGGATGTACGGAATAACTAGTAACCATTTTTTCATGACATTTTGTCCTCGGACATTTTGTCTAGCCACCGGTTTTTATTTAACTTGTTAAAAATTTGTTACACAAATTTGTCTTATAGAATTTGTTATAATTTTTCAAGATTTTATTAGTTTATTATGTACTTTTATTAAGCTTTAATTAAGATAGTTATGTCTCATTTAAATGGAGAGTCCAGTCCAAGATTTTATATTATCAGTATATTGGGTGCGCGGGCGGCCAGGTCGTCTTTTGCCTTCTATCTTGCCTTCCAAATGGTTTGGACTAGAGGGCACCCACTGGGACGACAGACATGACCGAAAAAGCTTAGCTGACGCTTGACAATGAAGCCAAGCAGTTCGTTTTGTACACCCAAACTCTGAAGAATACTGGCGTCGGTGCGATGTTGAGTCCAACTAATGTGTAGAAGGCGTCTGTAGAACCACGTCTCTGCTGACTTAATTATTTTTTAATACAGTCAAAACAAATAAAATATTATAACAGCTGCATTAAAGAATAATAGCGTGTCATAAATTCATATAGAATTGGATTACCATACATTTAAATCAATTTCGATACATATTAAAGGTGACCAAAAAATAAGTAATTAAAAAATTGAGCAACGGTCCTGGAGCATTGAAAAAATTTCTAATGGTATCTCAAGCTAAACAGTGATTCTTAAAAGTTTGGAAATCACTGTACTACGTATATCAAGGGAGATATTTTCAACAAACCAAGTTCTGAAATCATTTGATAAATTACTGCAACTTTTACTACAACTATTATAGAACATAAATTATATATACCTTTACCACGGCTTGAAGGTGATAATAGATGCAGTCCAACACTAACTGATCCTGCACCATCACCCATTAAAGTGATTCGATTAGGATCTCCTCTAAATGCTATTATATTCCGTTTAATAAAATCAAGAGCTTGCAACTGATCTGACATGCCCCAGTTACCGGAACCATGTTCATCCTCTGTTGTAAGAAATCCTAAAATAAAGCATAGGATCGAAAATACCTAAGAAATTTCAAACTGATTTCACATACTGATTTATTTAAACAACAAAGACTCGGCATGCCAACAGAAAAGTGCATAACAAAATGTTCGCCGACAAAAGATTGCCAACAAAAGAGCGCTGACATAAGAATGTCAACAAAAGAACTCCATAATAACTCCATAATAATCATAATAGCTGCAACATATAAGCACCGACAATAGGGCGCAATTAAACTAATGATAAAAAGTAACCAATGATTAATCAAATATTTAACAGAATTGAAAAAATAATACATTTTTTCAAAACGATGTCATCAAATAACACTATTGCTAATTTATTTATTGCCAGTTATTTATATGAACTTCAAATTGCCTTAAAGAGTCACAAGATAGTTTTTCTTTTATATGTGCAGTCTGGTAAAGCATATAGTAACATAAAACAGTTTTCTGATAAAAATAATATTTGCTGTTTTAGATGTGTCATAAACAGATTATTGACAAAATAATATTATATATCTGTTTTAGATGTATGACTAATAATGTTTCTCTAACAACTGGTAAATAAACTTAGTTTTTACATTAACATTTAATGTTTTATAACAAGAACTGCAGAGACATGTTTGTTAAGAAACTATATAATTATTAAAAGGTTATATTATCAATATTGGTGTCATGATCGAAAAAGTATATTATAAAGAAGACAGAGTTTTTTGACAAAGTAAGATCCCAATAAATTAAGATGTATACATCCTCAGTTAGTGGGATGTATACATTCTAACCAACAGATTAATTTTCAACATAGCACTTTCAGTTTAGACTATTTACTCTTGGAGACCCCAATGTTAACGAGTGTGCATGCATCTGTTAAGCTATATTTCTACTTCCGGTTTCAAATCTGACTCCAAATTTGAACTCCGATTCACACTGGACTATTCATAAACGGACCATACATAACTGGGGCATTTCATAACCCGGTCGGTTCATAACTTGGACTGTTCATAAACAGGATGATTCATAATGGGATGATTCATAACCAACCGCCGAAGGAGGGAAGCTCTGATACATGTTAACCAGTTAGCCGAATTATCCGCAAAATGTACACCGCTACTGCAAACGGAATGATCCGCGATCATTCCGAGGCAATGTGCTTCCAATGGGCTCCCCACCCTCCTTCTAGCAATTACTTGTTTTAGTGCTGGCAGGCGTTAATTGCTAGGAGCTCCCTCCTTCTAGCAATTAACTGTTTTAGCAATTTTTATCAGTGGTTCAGTAATTATTTCAGTAGTGGCAGGTGGCATGTTAACCTGTTAGCCGAATTATAAGTCATAATTTTTACATTAAAAAATAAAAAAAAATTATAAAAAGTTGAAAAAAAAATTAAAAAATAAAAAAGTGAAAAAACTTAACTCCGCCTATGCTGGTCCCCAGCCCAGTTTTTGCGATAACCTCCCTCCCCAAATGAGGATTTTTCTTTTTTAAATTCTTTAAATTTGGATATATGCATTTGGAGACTAAAACTTAAAGATTACAAAAAAAATCATCACTTAATTTTTTGAGCTACAACCCCTCCCTCTTTAGTGAGATAGTGACAACCTGGGTACACCATTGTTGTTAACTCTTCATTGATATTACAAACATTGATTACGAAAGCTTTGGTAAAGGATTTTTTTTCAGCTAAGTAATTTTTTTGGCCTAAGTAATTTTTTTGGCCAAATTATATAAAATAATTTGTATTATTTTATATAATTTGCATTAATAATTTATATTAATAATTGTATTAAATCATATAATTTGTTGTACATAGTATTGTACATTTGTTGTACATATAATTGTATTGTACATCGTCTGTTTTGTACATCTGAAAATATAATATCATGTTATTTCATATTATGTATATTATTGTCACAGTTTACTATTCCCCTCATCCTTTACCCAGGCTTGGGACCGGCACAACCTTCAAAATAATTGAGGCGGAGTTGGAATTTCTTGACTACAATATTACATTTTCTATATCCTTTTATTGTAATAAACATTTATTATCAAGATCATATTATTACTAAAATCATAAAATAAAAGCAACACAATATGATTGTATCACAGAATCAAATATGTATAAAAATAGCAAAAACAGATTATATACTACAAGAATTGAAACATGAACACAAATCAAATGTAAAAATTGTATAAACAGTTTCTAGTCAAACTCATCAAATACACTTGCATGCAGGGTTCAGCCAGAGAAAGAAGAAGCAATACCAACATGAATGACAACAGATACATAACAGATATTTTTGTTATTTCTTGATTTGATGAATAATATGACACAAATGAAAACAACCAATATCAGTGTTAATCGATTTATTGAGACCAACAGTCTTAAGACCAATTATTCCCATACGCTTAATCATTTTACAATATGATGAGTTTATATATAATCCTTTACGCATGAAAGAGTTATATAAATTCAATCCTCAATTATCACATAATAATGTTTACTCTCAGACGTGCTACACGTAATCACATGATCAGTTGATCATCTTACACCAGGACTCACTGAATCATGTTCATGTTCACCGGATATGAGGATGAATTATATCAAGACAATTATATCCTAGAAAATAGTAGAAATGTTCCCATTGAGTCAGCAGAAGTCCACATTTCACCGAACATGAAGGAGTTGTACTCAGAATAAGTTCTGTGGAAGGATGACACAATAAACTACACGCTGTCTTTCAGTGCCATCATCGGACGCTATGAACATTGACAGCCACACAATGAAACTTGCAGCAACAGAAGAGCAAACATCGGAACATTTGCGTATAATTGTCATCGTCTGTTAAATTATCCTGTACTCATTCCGCATTTTGCGTTTAATAGATGATATATACTGTTCAAAATGAAACAGACCAGTTACAATATCATATTTGTATAACAATGTAAATCAGATTAGGACGAGTTAGGTGCAAAAAGATTTCAGTCCAAAGAGAATCAGAAACTATACAGACTTATTTCTATAGTTACAATAGTAATTAGACTCTAAATATAATCATTTTTTTTCTATAAGATCCAATTGCTAATTCATAATTACAACCAAACCCTAATTACCTAATTAAATTATACACCGAAATAGTTTTGTACCGAATTAGCCACATAACCTTTACATCTTAATTGATTCTATTACTAAATACACGATAATCAAATTTGCCGAGAGAGACTGAAAAAACTCATTTAATTCTATAAAAATACAGTGAAACAAAAGAGTAAGTGGCGGAATAGAAAAGTATTGATAGCTAGCAAAGATATGTCAAGATATTTCGTTTCTACCCACCAATCAAGTTTTGAAAATAAATGTGTGGATTTTATCAAAATTGGAGGGGGTAGGAACAACATTTCTTTCACAAATCTTTGCTAATAATCTTTTCTATCGCTTGGACAACTGTTTCACTGTGTTTTACTGAAATAAAACAAGTTTCTGCAAAGTATCTACAAATTAGCCCATCCCCCAAATACCATAATAAAGTATATTTTTGCAATGCACAATGACATTAAACTAGTACTAACTACAACACAGTCTAATAATTTAATAATTATTATAAAACTAAACCAATATTTTAAGAAATAAATGAAACAATTCAGAAATAAAATAAATTATAAACTTTGTGTAAGACTATGTTTTGATGAGCGATAATATCTCTGTGTTACCATATATGTAGGCCTTTTTTGCTGTGTTGTTATCGCCTGTCATGCACAATGGCTATTTATGAAGCAATATTTGCATGTCAAAATCGTCTACAAAAAAAGTTAAAATTCACCTTTTAGACAAATTTACCAGGATGTGAGGTCTGTGAAGTTGGCCCCCCCAACAATTTTTTATAATATTTTTATAACATCGATCATTTGTGCTACGTTTGTGCCGGATTGCGCCGTAAAACGATCGATGTTATAAAAATATTATAAAAAATTATTGGGGGGGCCAACTTCACAGACCTCAGGATGTGGCTATATCACAATTGATTTATAATATCTTAAAGAGGTTATATGCAAAATTTGCTGCTTGTACCTATATTTTATACAATGTAGTGATTTTTGCAGATTAATCTGCCGCACTATAAAGCTTGATCTTTGGTTCAAGTTAAATAAACTTTCTCTTAATATACAAAAACAAAATATATTTTATTTGGATATAATAATTCTTTTAAAAGTATTGAACTCAAAATTAACTTATAAGTACCTACCCAGTTATCCTTCACTGTATTCCAGTTACAAATCGTCGATAGCTTAAGATAGAGTTAAGGCCAGTTCACATTTGCCGACATTGTGCACGAGCTCCTCGTGAAATTTTCACGTGAGCACACACGTGCAAGAAATCGTGTCATTTTCTTGCATGCAAGCACACGCGTGCAAGAAAACGACACTCCAAAGACAGCTCAACGACAGGTCAAATACAGGTCAGCGACATTTTTTGCACGCGTGAAATATGTCGTTGACCTGTTGCGTGTGCACGCGTGCGGGAAAACAACAGGTCAAATACAGGTCTACAACATTTGTGCATGCATGAAAAATGTCATTGACCTGTCTTTGAACTGTCGTTGACCTGTCTTTGGAGTGTCATTTTCTTGCACGAGTGCAAGAAAACGACAGGTCAAATACAGGTCAACGACATATTTTGCACGCATGCAGAAAGAAGGCATTACCGAGAAGATGGTGGATTCGTCCTATTGTTAAAAAAAGAAACGTTGAAGGAACGCATCAAATATTATTATCAAAAATGATGTGCGATGGTTTTCATTATAAAAATTATTTAAGAGTAGACAAGTCAACATTTGCGCTATTAATGTCGGAAATAGAACCTTTAATAGCTACAAAGAACACTATTCTCAGGAAAGCTGTTTCTACTGCTGAGAAATTAGCCGTAACTTTGAATTATTGGCAACTGGTTTGTTTCTGTATATATATATAGATATCATCTTTGATAGAACGACATTACATTATCGCAAAACTTTAGCTCATGTTTTTCCCTCCAGAAATTTTGACTTGTGTGATTCGCCACTAATGTTAATTTCAAACGATCGGACACATATTTGTGTGTAATCTGCTGCATCAAAATCTTGACTTGAATATTTGGTCAATTTGACACAAGGCCGACACGATTATGACACGGCTTCTCTAGTTTAGAATTTGTAGTCGATGATTATAATCAGCAAATAGAAAAGAGTTTAAATGATAAGTTGCTGACAGGAAATACATGTATTTTGCTATGTAAACAAATAAATTGCATAAGTATTATCTCCTTTGTAATATAATTTTACTGGCCATTATATTGATGTGGATTCCAGGACAAAATGGCCACGGACAAAATGGACATGGCCATTTTATCCTAGGACAGAATGGACACGGATAAAATGGCTATAAAAGAGTGCAAAATGAACATCATAGTATAGTTAGAAAAAAATAGTTTATTATTGCAAGAGTAGAAATATTTCTAATTCCAATGTAATAAAAATTATAATTCATTGATTATAAACAATAACAATTCTAATAATCATTATTGGAAATAATTATTGTGTAACAATAAAGAGTTAGGCATCATAACATATAATTGCGACAACCAAAGCTATTATTTATCTCTACATATTACTGCATCAAAATATCGCAACTAAACCTGGCAATGATATAAACTGTAAATTAATCAACAAAATTTTTCTTGATGTCCATTTTGAGCAGACATCAAAGCCGATATTGCTTGTGGAGATATTGCTTGTGAGCAGATTTTGCTTGAATAGACTGTTACTCTTACAATAATAAACAATTTTTTTATTGATGTCCATTTTGAGCAGACATCAAAGCTGATATTGCTTGTGGAGATTGTGAGCAGATTTTGCTTGGATAGACTGTTACACATACAATAACGAACTGTTTTTTTATTGATGTCCATTTTGCCCTCTTTTATAGCCATTTTGTCCGTGTCCATTTTGTCCTAGGCTAAAATGGCCATGGCCAATTTGTCCGTGTCTATTTTGTCCGTTTACCGTTCCGAAGAGAACATGTCTATTTCTGCTCTGAAACGTATTAAGTATTACCTGCTATCCACTCTGAAAATGAAAAGCTCAATCATTTGGCGTTAATGCATGTAGAATCGTCTGTGCTCCGGAAATTAAATTTAAACAACAACAGTGCTCTGGATCACTTTATTGAAAGAGTAACGAATTGTTTAAGTAGCTAGGCCTATATACACACGTAGCCTAATGTAGGTCTATATATGTTTAACTTTACACTTTACAGCACAGTAACCGGTTTTTTGGCATTGCTTTGGTTCTTGCTAAATTAGGCCTAAAGGTTGGCTGATACAATGATATTTTTTCCATTGTTACTCTATTAATTACTTTATTAGTAATAGTATTGTAATAAATTGAACGAAATGAGAGCGTGAAATTCGCGGTGGGATGTCGGGGGGCCCAAAGAAGCTTAAAACCTTGGGGCCCTGCCATGTGTTAATACAGCACTGCAAAAACGCCACGAAATACATAATAGGTGGTCCAAAAGTTAAACCACCGCAAGCTTTTGTAGCGTTAATTTACGATAATAATTTTTGACATCTAACTACCAAATGTCTCGCTGATATCTCAATATGTCTTACAATTATGAAGTTTCTATAAAATAAATGTATAATTTCAATTTAACCAATATCAATATTATGAAGATTATGAAATTTAGACATTGTTTCATTCATGAAATAGGCCTAAATGATTTTCAATATAATTTATAGGCAGAACTTTCATATATTTAAAAGTCATGAGACTTTTGGCGTCATTTCGACTCACTCGAGTTTTCAGGAATTAATTCAAAACTCCATGCAGCAGTTTAAAATAACCAATTTAGTTAATCAAGTGTTTAAATGTGAAAAAACGTGTCCATTCAATGGTTTAGTTTAAATTAGTTTTTGAGTAATAAATATATTTTTAAATTAATATGTTAATGAAAATAATAATTATTAATAATAAAAGTAAAAATCAGAAACTCTCTGTGTAAATACTGATTAGATAGTATTTATATTCTGAATGATAGTAACTATCTAGTAATTATCATTAATCTTAATGTAATGTGACCACATCACAATCTCGTTTTTTTCAATTTTTTAGCTTATCACCCATTTTTAGAACTCATGATTGTACTACATGATTGTACTAATGTACTGGGAAATTTTGCGAAAATGATGGAAATAGATATTTTGATCTCCACATATATCAATATATCCAATAAAAACGCAAAATTTTCCAGAACATTCGTCACAAGAGAGATCTTATCCTAATTTTTTGCGTGATAAAATAATTTAGGTTATTTAAATTTGAGGTGGCCATTTTGGTCGCCATCTTGGATATCTCATCCAATTGACTTTTGACAATGTTTTAGAGCCTTTTTTGAATTCAGCATCCCAAAAAACATATAATTGAACACCTAACGTTCAAATGATGAAATAATTGAAACAATTTAAATTTCATGGCGGCCATGTTGGAAAAATTGGCCGCCATTTTGTTGGAGGGATCAATTTTAAGTGGCTCCCCTTCCTAAACGTTGACGATGGGTATGGACATGATGTATGCCAAGTTTTGTGCTCTCCTCAAAAAGTGCAGTTTTTTCCTTAGTCCCTGGACTATCAGTGATTTCTTTATTGGCGGCTCACTCTAAGCCGCTCCAGACTTTTCTGCTTACATAAAGATCTTGTTTTGGTAACCGAAATTTTTTAAGAGGATCATAACGATTGTTAACTTCTTATAGATGTTCTATTGTGCTTATTATTGGCTTAAATATATTGAATTTTGTTATTCTTACGATAAAACACAGAAAATAATGATTTAGCATTTGTAGTTATTTAAAATTTGAAATTAATAATGATTAGAAATTAATTATCTTCAATCAGACAAAAGTATTTAGCAACAATATACAGCGAGCAAAAAAGTTAATGAACGAGCAATAATGTGCAGCTATAAATAAATTCATAAATTAATAAATAAAGTAACATAGAATAAAAATACGGGTGACAAACGTTAAACATACAAAATTAAAACAGTTAAAAAGTGTCTTGGGAAACAGTTCCAAGAGTTCCCAGCACTGCAACCGCATTCCCCGGCTGCACCGCCAAAGCGAGGCGTTGCTTCAGGAAAGAGGTGGACCTCTGAAACGATAGAGATCCGCCTGTCCAACTCATTCACAAAAGAAAGACTCAACTTGCCCCATGGACTCGGTGTTTCAATTAGCTTTAATTTATTTATTATTGACAATAGTAATGGGATCTCTTTTATTTCGGATTCATATATCGATTAAAACAAGTTTATATCTAGTTTATATCCGTCATTTTTCAAACTTTCATATAAATAAGTTAGTATAAGTAAGTTAAATAAGACATTTCAAAAGGCTATAGGCTTAAATATATTTACTTACGGTAACCTTGAATTTATCAATATCAAGGCTACCGTCGACACTTTATTCAATCTCATCGCCGTTAATAGAAAGCAATTTGCATATATTTACGACTGACATCAAAGATTTGACGAACCAATTTCAGAATTATTTAATGATACACTTCAATCATTTATATTAAAGTTTATGATGTGATAAACGCAAACTGAGTTTGTCAATTTGAATAAAATATGTAAAGCAGTTATTAGTTAAATTTTAACAATTTCCATAATATTACAAGTTGCAGTATTTTAATGGTCATTTCATTCTTGAATATTTACTGTAGATTTGAATAATTGAATAGTCGCTAGTAAATGTAAAAAAATGCCAATTGTCGATTTAGTGATATAATTCCTCTTTAAAGGTTACTGATTATTATACGCTTTAAATAAACCTTTTGCAATTATTAACATTGCAATTAAAAGTGCACTGGGCTCTGAGGTGGATAACCCCGATGGATGAAAATATTCGTGAAATTAATATAAAAAAATCTATCCGAATGAGTTATAAAAACAGTATATTCAAACAACAAAAAATAAATAAAATAAAATATAGGAAGGAAAAATAAGTTGAGCCAAAAGGTCATCACGTCATATTTTTCAAAAAAATAATATCCCTTCACCCACTTTAGGAAATTTTCGGCGCCCCTTATTAAAACTTTGTATAAATTATTTATAGCAATAATCATCGAATAAATTAATTATAGTATAAAAATGCTTTTTAAGAGAATTTGCGTTCGTTTTTAAAATGCTCAATACTAATAAAACTGTATCCTTAAAATGTTTACATAATCAGAACTTACTGACAAATGATATTATTTTAAACAATCTCATTATTAATTCCGCTGTTTTCCGCAAGTTTCAAGATTTCAATTACTTATGATTTAAATTATTTATTGATTCATCTGCTGTGGATAGACTATTATTTAGCTTGCGACTTATACTGTTAGTTTTCTTATCAGGATTTAGCGACTGAGCAGTTGAATAAGAACTGACACTGTAGCTATAAGCAACAACTGTCTGTATCCCAGACCATGATGGGACACGGAAGAATTACAAAGATCCGTGGTGCAGTAACAAGTTGTATCTGTGGCTGATCCATATTTGTCTTCGGTGCAACTATCTGAAGTCTGACCAAAGTATCCGCATTTTCTCTCTATGGCTTGTACTACTTGTATTCCTAATAACAGAGTAAAAATTACGCAAACAATTTACTTCATTATGCTAACCTAAAAATGACAGAATTTATATCTTTATTGGTAGATGATAGATAGATGATAGATAGTGATAGGTAGATATATGGATATTGGATAGATGGACGGATGGATTGATTAAATTAAAAATAGATGGATGGATGCTTGGTTGGTTGGTTGGACGGATGAATTGATCGATGGATGGATGGACCGACGGACAGACGAACGGAGGAATAGATAAATAAATTGATATTTGGAGAGAAATAGAAATGCTAAAAATATAAATAAATTACATTTAGAAAAACTGTACAAGGAGGCCTTGTCAATCTGATCCTGCTGACATGCCCTATCAGGCCGAGTTCTGACTTTTAAGTAATGGCGGATCATTCGTAAAGACAACGGGCCACGGCTTGGAATGACTGCTCTTGACAATCCATTTCTGAGACGTTTTTGTTTAATATTTCTCAAATTATTAGACATTATCAGCTCTCTTTTAGAGAGATCTTTCCATAATAAGTCGCTATGTAAATAAGCGAATGATACTTTGATAATAATAAGATTTCTTTAAAATAATATGCTATAACAAGTAATATACAGTATAATAAATGTAGTCATACCGTTTGTATAAACTTGCAAATAGATAGTATCGAAGTTTTTCTGAGCACTATCAAGGTTTTTGCAATAATGAACACGTTCTTTAATAATTAAATATATTATTTAAATAAATATAATACCCCCCAGAGGTGAAAATTTGGTCTTAGAGCATCCAATAACTGCTTCTGTACAGTCAACTGGAGTATTTTTATCACTTTTAAACGGATCACTGCAATCTCCGGAAAATCCATCATTGCTGCATACATAACATCTAATAGCCTCAACAGAAGCTGAACCAATGGTGATCAAGATGAAAATCGGTAAAATCATTGAAGCCAATGTATGATGCATTTTTAATTCTAACGGAAATAAAAATACCAGAATTAAAATGCGGAATTACAGTTATTAGTGTTTCGGTTCGGGCCGGTGTTAAAGTTCGGGTAAAATTTACTGTTAGTTGGAAATATTGTTCCTTAAAGGAATTGTCGGCTTCAATTTGTCAAGCATACGTCTTGGGATAGTTTTGCATTTAATTTTCGGAACTTGTCGGTTATGTTTTCCTGTTCATTCATGTGTTTGTGGATGTTTGTGATGTTAATTTACTCGGGTCGTTTTTCCACGTTAATATGTTTTGGATCTTTTTGTCAGATGAATGTATTCGGGGTCAGTTTGTTGGGCTAATAAGTTAGTGCCGCTTTGTCTGGGAACTCATGCCTTGGCTGCAAAAAAGTAGATCTGACACGTCTGACACAACCAGAAATGTCCTTCATTTAGCAGGTGTCTAGTGGGTTCAAAAGGATTAAATGATCATGAGAGTATAAGAATCTTTTAATATTAATACGATGAAAACACAATTTAATCTTAGAAGTGTTTCAGTGTATTTTGTCTCATTCCGCAGCGTTTTCTTTTTCATCGAGCTGGGATGTGCTACTATTTTGGCTCGTATTTTTAAATTAGATATTCTATTAAATGTATGTTGTTCTACTGTGCTTATTTTTTGGTCATAAATATGCATTTATTTTAAACCTTTATCTTTTTACATTGAACGCAGAATTTAGTAATTTAAAGCATTATCAATTAGTTGTTACTGTCATTTTTGATAAATGACACTTTAAATATTAACCGTAATAGGTTAACACGTTATCCACAACCCAAATTTTGCATTTTAATGCAATCGTTAGATTTTGTGCTTATACATGTACTTCTACCAAATGATAATTTCTCTCTGGTTCTTTAATTACTAATATTAATTTAAATTACGTTGTTCATTAAATATTAAATGTTTACTTACATCTGTTTTTTTCATGAAATTCCTCACAAGTCAGTTTGTCAAATACAGCTTATACTTAAATAAACGCGACGTTTAAACCTGTGGAATCAATTCTAAGAAATGTCTAATACTACACATTGACTGCAAATACAATATTTGAACTAAGATTTATAGATTTATATTCAGGTGTACTTCACTGTTATTTTTACAGTTTTCGATTAATATGACTTGACGAAAATGATTACAACAACTAATTACAGATTCTTGATATAAAGAAACAGTATAGACGATAGTAATGCAGTGGTTTATCGTTAAACATTTAATTTTAATGACTCTATTAAGTTTACTTGCAACTTTTATATATAACTCGATTACCAGCTACTTGCGTGTTGTCACGTGTTGCTGAGGTATACGGATATATGACAGTGGCGATAATTGAGAGTACTGTGGAGAATAGACCTCCCCTGTATTTTTTGGTAAAATGCGTCATTTTATGCTAATTTATCCGGCATTTTCTGGGAATGTGTGTGTTCAATAAATGTTGTCGGGCTGAAATTGAATCTAATTCGTCTTGTAGCTTTATTTAAACTCAAGATTTATCAGCTGATATTAAATTAAATATAATATCAGCGGGAAAATCTTGAGTTTAAATGAAGCTAAAAGCCAAATTAGATTCAATTTCAGCCGAGACACTTACTGAACATACATTCCCAGAAAAAAACCACCATCCCCTTCAAATCTTAGAGAATTCCTAATCAACAGGCGACCCATGCTTTCGCGTCAAACTGTAGGTAATAACTTGTATTGACCACAGTTTTAGAAGAGAGCATAGATTGCGTGTGGATTGGAGAAGCTCAATAAACTTTAAACTTCATGCATGTACTGGTCCGTACCGGTGATCAGTGTGGTCAGCGAGCAGTTGTGCAGTGAAGAATGATAGTTTTATACAGACAGGCGCAGCTGCGGCCAGCTGGCCAGCTGGGTGAGAATGCAAAAAAAATGTTATTTGCGTATTTTACAGAAAGGACATCTACACTTATCGATATTCTACTATAAATTACAGCACTAAATGATGTCATTCTTAATTTATAACTTTTTGAGTCTACATTCTATTTCAAATCAAGATGAGCTCATACTTAACGACTTACGTGAGTACATAACAATAAATATTTTATATTACCGGCACTTTCAATTATAACGAACTTAATGAAATAAATTCAACTATTGTTACTCTACAGTGTGAACGATGTAATGGACTTTTCCGTCAATTTAAATACTTTTCTATTCGATGAAGAAAATTAGCGAGATAGAGCAAGCTTTCATGGGTGTAATATCAGAACATTTCGGTTTTGAGTCAGCTTCTCTACCGCTTTTTAAACGAGTTGAAATGAACATTCAGTTCGTATACTGTATATTTGGATTATTTTCAGATTACTTATCAGCGTAACGTTATTTTCCGTTTTAAAACTCATAAATTAATTTAAATACAACATTCCAATTAATGAGTTTTCGATGTAAAAGCTGTAAAATCTTAATCTAAATTTTGCAAAGGTAAAAATAATTGCACCGGGGTGTCTTAATCAAAGTTAATGTATTATTATTAATATATTAAACTCAAAATCAGAAGGTACTATAATACAATGACACAGACAAGGGGGAATGGTTTATGGAAGGTAATTCATTGTAAGTAAAAAGATATTTTTATACTATTAAAAATGTGAGTTTAGCTGGTAAATCTCCCCTTTGTACTGATTTACTTATATAATCTGGTGCTCAAGCACACACGTGACCATACCCCGACAAGTACAGTAAATGCCCGGGTTGCCTTTTAATCTACCTGGGTTGCACAAAGCAGCAAGTGAAGAAATATGGGTCTGCGGAGCAGGATTGTGTTTTGTATTATTGTCAGTCAAGCGCAATTGCTAGCAATATAAAGGAAAGAATCTCAACTAAGTTAACGTTGCGCGTGGATTTTGAATTTTTTTAAAATTCGTCGGTGAAAAAATAGTTTGATAGTTTAATTTGCTTGTGAAAAAATATATTTTCAATAGTGTCAAGTAATTTTTTGAGCGTTGCTATACATTTTTCAACTAATTACCTCACATTAACTACGATATTCATTTCTATTGTAGTAATACATTTTTTAATAAGCTTCGAAAGCATATAATTATAATTAATGCACACGGTCTACTTTAGAATTTACTAGAATTTGAATCTTGTCTTGACATCTTTTATTGAATTAAGTGACTTTGGAATAAACCCATGTAGTGGTGCCACCTGTACCGGGGTGTGTTGCAACACTCTACCGGCTGGTGTTTTAGTGGATCTTGTAAAAAAATCAATGAGATCAAATTGGCTGTGAATACAATATCTTATAGTATCTTATAGCTTGGTTTAAAACGATTTCAGAGGATTTATCTCTTGTACTGTATATTCAGAAATTAGTTTTAAAAAGTTGCATCCATTCCAGGTCCCTGAAATTACAAATTTATTAATAAAAATTTATTTTTGCTTGTTATTATTAATTGCTATTAAAGCTTTATCAAAATAATTAATAACGATAACTTGACTAAAGTCTCAAAAATTGTAGTAAATATAGAAAAGTAAAACAAAGTTATCGTAAATATATTATTTAAGTAAAATTAAAACTACTAAATTATTGTTACAATTTGTTGATTTCTTTTTAATTTATACAGGGACTTAAACAAAAATAAAAATACTATGGGGGGATTGTGTCCGGGGGGGC
>JAQIXG010003098.1:0-15799 GCA_034700105.1 Oconnorella tubifera
GATAGATAGATAGACAGACAGACAGACAGACAGACAGACAGACAGATAGATAGATAGATAGATGAAGTTATTTTTATTTCTTATTTTTCAGTGTTCTTATCTAAAGTGCAAGAAGTATCTCTCAGTTAGTAACTCTGTCATAATTCTCTCTCTAAACATAAAACATTTCCCTTTCTACTCATCATATCCTCACAAACAATTCTGCATTCAGCCCAGTCTTATTCGCTGGGCTTGTATTGCGTTTAGAGAGATGAGACGGGTAGACTTGCCAAAGATTTAGATCTGAATTATTGGATCTCTTGTTTGCATTTATTCTTGTTGAGAGAGAGAGAGAAACGTTGTGTTATGATGTAAATGATTAATGCTTCATTCCAGGAAGCCAGTTTATCTTAAACTAGTTTAAAACTAGTTTAAGTTTAGATTTTAACATAGTTTTAATGTAAATTTATTGAAAAACTGAAATAATTATAACGCAAGCTATTTGCTTAAGTTATAAATTAAACAATCATTTATTACGTAAATGAATCATTTGTTTACATAACAGTTAAAGTTATCGAAATATAATGTTATTATAGTGTTATATAATCTAATTTTAAAGATCAGTACCTATGTAATAAATGATTGTGTTTAGGCTTCCTGGAATCAGTCATTAAATCCTGTAACAGTCACATCTCAATGATGTCTATCATTATTATTATTATTATTATTATTATTATTATATAATTATTATTATTATTAACTGTTTGAGACGATTTCTTTGGTTTGTATGTACCAGTGTCTCTTGCGTTATATGTCTGGACATCATCAATCGATGGATAGACAGATGTTAAGTGACTAATATGTCAGTCGGAATATTTGTCACTCGGATATAAATCTCATTTTGTACGACACGAGTAAAGTATGTGTTTGACATCTGTGTATTTTGGATTGAATTAATATAAGAGAAGACAAGGGGACGATTGTCTCTGTGTTTATAACAAGATATCTCTCTTAATTGTAACTCTTTGGAAACAGAGTCTGGGAATGCTATCTGGGGATTCCTTTAGCAAATAATATCTTCTCGAAATGTGTTGTTATAGAGAGAAGAAATTAGTTAATATGTTCCCATTGTATGGGAATCTAATAGTATGTTGGTTGATATGTTCCCATTGTATGGAAACATATGTTAGTCTATATGTTCCCATTGTACGAGAACATATATTAGCCGATATATTTCCCTTGTATGGGAATATATATATGTTAGTCTATATGTTCCCTTTGTATGGAAACATATGTCGCTCGATACGTTTCCTATGTATGGAACATATGTTAGTTAATATGTTTTTTTAGATAAAAACTTCCCTTTCCCTTTATATGATTCATATTAAAATATCTTTTGTTTTGTAATCAGTCATCTAATGCAGCAGTATTACAATTGTCATCTTCTTGGTCTCATTTCAGTAATTATCTATTTATGAGTTGATGATCAACTTGTCAGTGTAATAGTAATAATTTTTTATTTACATCACAAATCCGTTGATTGCGATGACTGTGGCAATTATAAGTGAATTGTAACTCGACGTAGTAATTAGTGAGCCGTATTTGCTAGTCATTCCTCATCACTGATCACTTTGTACTCCGGATTCAGTTCCGATAGACAGAGTGATGAGTGAACAGTGTCTACTAGTCAAGCGTTCACTCATCACTCGCTAGCGGAGAAATTTAAATCATATGACGTTATTTTGCAACAATATTGTCATATTATTGTTAACCGCTTTATTTTTTCCTTTTTTTAATTTCATTACGAAGACAACTACTACGCTAAATGCGTGACTAAATTCAATGCATAATATACGAACTATATGTGCCATAGACTTTTGCTTTAAACTTTAATTAAATATTCTTGCGTTAACTTTGTATGCTTTATTTTTTAATGTTTTTTTATTTGCAATCTCTCATCATGATAGTAACTTATAATCTGTTGCTAAATAACGCGTCTTTAGTTGAGAACTTTTTCTAATATTTTTTTCTACGTTTGTAATAATGATTCTTTAATTAATATTTTGGTTTTTTGATTAAAATGTGTCGGAACAATTACTGTGTTATTAAAACATGAACCGTGTTTAGTCATTGCAAGATTTGATGCAACGAAAATGCTTTAAAATACTCAAAGCTTTAAATAAATGTATTTAAATGATTTAATTTAATGACAGTAAGTCTCAAATTTATCAAACGCGGACGCGTAGATGTAACAATTATAGTCAGAAATGATAGTAATAATGATAAATGTGTTGATAATGATGATGTTGGTAATATCGAGTAAAATGATGACGTTGGTATATTTTAAAAGAAATTGATTCAAAAGTTTAAATTTCTTTTCAGTCATTCTCAATGAAAATGATCGATTACAGTACATCAAGGATCTAGTGTTCACTCATTACTTGGTATTAAAATGCAGTTCCATTTAATGTTCTTAATTATTCTGTTTGTACTGATGAGACATTAAGAAAGAAATAAATGTAGATGTATAAATGAAAGTAGAGATTCCGATGATGATAAGTGTTCATTAAGTTTACTTTTTGAAGAACTTTTATCCAGATTTTGGTTCTAAGCTTTAATTTATCTGTTTTCAAATCATTAGTCTTTTCTGAATCAATACTGTTGCAACTCGAGATCACTTCTCTACGAACTTTATCATGATATATGATATTTAAGAGTATCACAGTAACTTTGTTACAGAGGTTTGGCATAAGTATTGTGTGTGATATTATTTATAATCAACGCTATGCAGTGATGTTGTCTGAAGTGTTGCATTATCTGACAACGTTTGCTAGAGAGTTAGGTGTCATACAATGTTAATGGAAAACATTGTTTTGAATGCTACTTTTATTAATTATAACTTTATTTCGGTTGCTTATCAGTTAATTTGGTTTGTGTTCAGATAATTTGGTTTGTGTTCAAGTTTTCCTTATTTAATTATTAGATAACGTATCCTTAAGTTCAACGAATTCATGAAGCAACCTTATGCTGCTTATTGATTGAGAGATAATGATAGACTCTCAGACAACATTACTTGCTTGTGAAGATTAACAAAAACTTGCTGCTTTATCTGCTTGCTCTGTCATTCCCAAAGGAAAACTAGTAGTGCACTATGTTAGAAGTTAAGCTTTCACTCGTCACTTGATTCTTTAAACACACAATAAGCTCATTGTGCAGATTTAGCAAGAAATTACTGTGATTATGGAGCAAGTTGCTTTGTCCTCAAAGCTTTACTTATTTGTCTGGACGCTGCAATTTGAACAACTAAATAGACTGTAGCTTTCTTCACACTAAATACGTTTATAAATGGATTGATGTTAATAGACAATTAGTCGTAGATTGAAACATTTTGAGGAGAAGAATGAATCTCCGATCTCTGATTCACTTTGAATGAGAACAATATACGTTGTATGTTTTCTTTATGCTTTTGTCGCTATCACGAGTTACTGAGCTGATGGTTTATTTGTGTCTTTGCGTTTTATAAATGTGTTCATTGCAAGTTAATTTTATAAGAAGCAGACTAAAGAGCTTGGAATATAAGATTAGGAATATAAATTTTATAAATTGGTTACTGTTTATTGGCATTTAGTTATCATTTATATGCTTCTCTGATTAACTAGTAATAGTTACTATTAGGACTTAAAATAAACTTAGTCATGGTCCCTGTGCAGAGCCTTTGGGTAGTATAGAAATAAAAGTTATTACTTTACTAAACGATGTCTCAAGTGACGAGTAAATTACTGAAACATCGATAGTTAAGATAGTTCTTAATTACATTCTCTAGATAGAATCTAAGGCAGAGATTCTGATAGCCTTTCAATTAAGCTTCTTACTAAAGGGTGCAACAAGTGATAGAGTCCAAGTACAGAGACTCTGATAGCTGTTGAATTAAGCGTCTTACTAAAGGGTGCAACAAGTGATAGAGTTCAAGTACAGACGCTACAAGTCAGAGGCTCTGATCATTGTTGAATTGAGTATCTCGGTAAAGGGTGCAACAATTGATAAATTTAATAATTTCTAAGAGTTGTCTTAAGCAGCTTAAAGGTTCTGATAGCAGTTGAATGAGCCATCGTCCTAAAGGTTGCAGCCAGTCAGTCGAACATGGGATGTTCATAGTCCATGAGTGTAAGCATTCAGTCGTATTCATTCAATGTTAACTTAATAAGCACAAATCTACTTCATAAAGATAAATATATACAAACTTCATCAGGATATATTCATCACAGAGTATCACAAAATATAAATAAGAAAAGGACTTGTCTTGAATTATATTGCATTATACAGTATTACACTGATCGTAATATTAAATTTTCGTATAATTGTGCAAACTGAATATAATTAGATACACTTCATTTTCATTTTTTTCCAAAGTTACGTCCCCAGATATTACTGTCCCACTAAACTGCCTATTGACGGGCCAAATCAAATCTGCCGGTCAAGCCGTCCCCCTCCCCTCCATGTCTGAATCTATTGAATACAATAGATAATTCTATTCTATTATTACATGCAATTGTGCTATTACAGTCATTACGTAATAAGTTTGGTCAAACTTGATCAGGCTTTCAGCGTTAGAGACAGATTTCAAACATACAAAGCTTTTAGCAATTATATAGATTGATATAATGATATCGATTATATAGATTGACCCGTGACCCGTCAAAAGTCCCCGACAAATCGGCCCGGATTATCAATTTTGAAGGTTAGGGTTTGTAATAGGATTCCGGTTGGGGTTGGAATTTTTTATTAATGTTATTGCTAGGGTTAAGGCTATGTTCAGGTTAGTTAGAGTTATTAAATTAAATGACGGGGCCGTGTTGTGGGATTAATGTATTTGGGGCCTTTTTGTCGGGTTACCCATATTACTACCATTAGATGCAAGCAAAACTGTGTTGAACATTTAAAACATTAGCTGTCTATCATGTAGGCCTATTAGGATATGACTATATGTGTAGTAGGCCTACTCAAAATTTAATAAGTTCGTATTTTCATAATTAATATTTATATCAGCAGAGTAAGCTACATATAAAAAGCAAAACAAAAATCACTAGGCCTAATAGAATTTAAAAGCATAACAGTGAAAAAATAAGACAATTCGCAAACTCTGCCTACATTTTGAAATTGTTTTAAGTATTCGAATCTACTGTTACTGCAAAATAATACGCAAAATAATTGCATTTTTAATGCAGATATACAGAAAAATAGTATAATAACTTAATATTCTCTTTTCCGTTCTGTTGCCCGCCTTCAGCCACTGGATGCCTCTATGGATGTCAAAGTTGAAAGATCGCAACGATCAAGGCTAGAGAAGGTCAATTGTTGTAGCCTATCACCTCACTCCGGATACGACAGATAATTGCTTGAAATTAAACTAAAAACGCTTATATAACTACAGGGAAGTAATAACGTTAATGACCATAATAACTCTAGGCCTTACTCGTTGTTTTTTTTTCGATAAAACGTAATGATAAAAAAACTGAGTCTTATTCAAGCTCTGGGTATATATCACAAAGATTATTGCTGATATGCAATTAAATCCTTCACTATAATAATTCCAAAGTTTTCATGATAAGAAAACTCTTAAGATAAAATGTCCCTAGATAAAATTTCAATGGGTCCATATAGCGAACCCAGGGGTAGCTTACTGCCAATCTAAGAGAACGAGACACCAAGAAACATTCGGTAAAACTATATCTGACGCTACATTCGCTGGTAAGGTAGATTCTATTAAGTATATAGATTTCTTGCCGTTGATTAATTTCGCGATGGCTTTTCTTCTTCGATGGCTTAGGCGATAATAATCATTGTCATTAAAAAGTAAAATACTTTTACAATATTGAAATTTGTTAAGTATATTATATAGGCCTATATTATATAGGCCTATATAATATAGACACATAGACTATAGACACATATATATATAAATATATATATTAATAGACACATAGTCTGTCTGGTAAGTTTTGCTTGGCCTGGAAGTTGTATTACTTTGTCGAGAGTCGCGGAAGTGGCTGTGACTAAACTGTTGACATATCCTGTCTACAAAGGTTAAACCTGCCTGGGATGGAGAAATCAAGCTGATTATTCTGTCTGTCTAGAATAGTTCAGCTGATCTGGGGATATTAACAGACACATTGTCTAGTCGGTTTTGCTTGGCCTGGAAGTTGTATTACTTTGTCGAGTATATTTAGCTGAAGTGGCAGGGACTGAAGTGTTGACTTATATTCTATCTAGAAAAGTTAGACCTGGCTGAGATGGAGAAAGAAAGCTGATTATAATGTCTCTCTAGAATGGTTGATCTGGAGAGTTGAACAGACACATATTCTGTCTGGTAAGTTTTGCTTGGTCTGGGAGTTGTATTACTTTTTCGAGAATAGCGGAAGTGGCTGAGACTAAACTGTTGACTTATATCCTGTCTAGAAAAGTAGACCTGCCTGGGATGCCGAAATAAAGCTGATTTTTCTGTCTGTCTAGAATAGTTTAGCTGATCTGGGGATATTAATAGACACATAGTCTGTCTGGTAAGTTTTGCTTGGCCTGGAGGTTGTATTACTTTGTCGAGAGTCGCGGAAGTGGCTGTGACTAAAGTGTTGACATATCCTGTCTACAAAGGTTAAGCCTGCCTGGGATGGAGAAATCAAGCTGATTATTCTGTCTGTCTAGAATAGTTCATCTGATCTGGGGATATTAACAGACACAGTCTGTCTGATAAATTTTTGCTAGATCTGGGAGTTGTATTACTTTGTCGAAAAGCGGAAGTGGCTGGAACTGAAGTGTTGACTTCTATTCTATCTAGAAAAGTTAGACCTGCCTGGGATAGAGAAATCAAGCTGATTATTCTGTCTGTCTAGAATGGTTGATCTGGAGAGTTGAACAGAGACATAGTCTGTCTAGTAATTTTTGCTTGGCCTGGAAGTTGTATTACTTTGTCGAGAATAGCGTGGCTGGGACTAAAGCGTTGACTTGTATCCTGCCTAGAAAATGAAACCTGCCTGGGATGGCGAAATCAAGCTGATTTTTCTGTCTGTCTAGAATGTTTGATCTGGAGAGTTGAGCAGACACTTAATCTGTCTGGTAAATTTTACTTGGCCTGGAGGTTGTATTACTTTTTCGAGAATAGCGGAAGTGGCTGTGACTAAAGTGTTGACATATCCTGTCTACAAAGGTTAGGCGTGCCTGGGATGTCGAAATCAAGCTGATTATTCTGTCTGTCTAGAATAGTTCAGCTGATCTGGGGAGTTGAAAAGACACATAGTCTGTCTGGTAAGTTTTGCTTGGTCTGGGAGTTGTATTACTTTGTCGAGAAAGCGGAAGTGGCTGGAAATGAAGTGTTGACTTGTATTTTATCTAGAAAAATTAGACCTGCCTGGGATGGAGAAATCAAGCTGATTATTCTGTCTGTCTAGAATGGTTGATCTGGAGAGTTGAACAGACACATAGTCTGTCTGGTAAGTTTTGCTTGGCATGGAAGTCGTATTACTTTGTCCAGAATAGCGGAAGTGGCTGAGACTAAACTGTTGACTTATATCCTGTCTAGAAAAGTTAGACCTGCCTGGGATGGAGAAATAAAGCTGATTTTTCTGCTGTCTAGAATAGTATAGCTGATCTGGGGAGTTGAAAAGACACAGTCTGTCTGGTAAGTTTTGCTTGGCCTGGAAATTGTATTACCTTGTCGAGAATAGCGGAAGTGGCTGGGACTATAGTGTTGACTTTTATCCTGCCTAGAAAATTAAACCTGCCTGGGATGGAGAAATCAAGCTGATTTTTCTGTCTGTCTAGAATAGTTTAGCTGATCTGGGGATATTAATAGACATATAGTCTGTGGTAAGTTTTGCTTGGCCTGGAGGTTGTTTTACTTTGTCGAGAGTAACGGAAGTGGCTGGGACTAAAGTGTTGACTTATATCCTGTCTAGAAAAGTTAGACCTGCCTGGTATGGAGAAATAAAGCTGATTTTTCTGTCTGTCTAGAATAGTTTAGCTGATCTGGGGAGATTAACATATACATGTTGCAATTCTCCGGCAGAGATAACTTGCAAGACTGTTTAATCAAATGCGTTAGGCTTTACAGGTTACATCTACAGTTACGGTAGGCCTAACCGATACAAGTTACGGTTACGGTAACAAATGCATTGAGCTCAACAGGTTACAAATTATTTCGTGATATTTTCAAGAGAAGTTATAACATATAAAATAGTAAAAAATATTATTTTTATAAAAAGTAATGAAAGCTATTTCACTATATAAATTTAATGATAACGAAAGTTCGGCTTATTTTTTTTCGTTGAAATTTTGGAGTGGGATTGGGGCTACGGAATCAAAATCTAAAACAGTCATTACAAATGTCAATCGTGCGATTCAAAGTTAAAACATTTCTCTCGCAACATTTACAGGAAATAGGTTTCAGGAAATAAATTTTGTTTATGCCCTCATCAATAATTTACTTTTAGCGCCACTAGAAGTCAACTGGTTATTTCTTAGTTGTTGCTTTCTAGCGTGACCATAATGCGACATAATGAGAGGCCGTACATCATCAGTCACAACTTACTCATTTAACATACCTAAACCTGTCTGGCCTGTGTAAAGCTTTAGGCCTTTAACTTTTGTAGTAACGATACAATACGTTGATCCCATTAAACCCTCAAAACAGGCCTTTATCAAAAGCTTTTTGACGCACAAAATGCAAGTTGGGAAAGGAATGTACTTTCTGTCTTATACAAAATATCATAAAGTAGCGCAATGAGTACATAATGCTGAGCATGTATAAGACCTTATAATAAACGTCAATGATATGCATCTATAATAGGCCTATAAGTACTTTTCTTAATATTAGCGCTAATTTTAATACCACGCGTAACCCTAATACTAACTTTGTTACTTCAATTGCAAGCGTAATCCTAACCTAACTCCAGCACTGATAATGAATTGCCTGAGCCGATTTGTTAGAAACGTTTTTACTGGTCACGCCGATGAATAGCTGATTATGAAAAGTTGATTGGTTTGTATTAAGTTTTGGGTGAGGCAGTATTGGGACATGACTTTGTGATGGCTACAAGTTTTATCACGGTTATGATTTCATAATGTATGTCTCTACAGTTCATGAGCAACAATAGAAAGCAGTGCACACCTTCTACAGTAGATTTTCTGATATTTTGGTCTAATAGTAATATCTTATCTGACTAATTTGGATTAAAAAATTAAGGTGGATAATAAATGTTTACAAAAATAAATAAATTGTAATTATTAAGCCATTTAATATAGGTTTACTGTTAATCTAGATAGATAGATAGATAGATAGATAGATAGATAGATAGATAGACAGACAGATAGATAGATAGATAGATAGATAGATAGACAGATTAGATAGATAGATAGACGGACGGACAGACGGGCAGATTGACAGATTGATAGATTGACAGATAGATACAGGAAATAAAACAGCACATAATTAATGATGCGAAAATAAATTACTATGTTATTATTGTCTTAGTGTAGTGTAGTAGCTGCAATATACTTTGTATACACTTCGTTCCATTTAGCAGTCAACTAAGAATGACACAACATCTGTTTGGTCCATTGGCAAACGGAGTGCTGCTTATTCTATGCAAGTTATATTTTTTCTTGTATAAATATCAAATATTTCTTCGAATCTGGCAGCAATATAAAATATCTGCAATAAAAGGCATAAAATAAGTAGAAAATAGATTAAAATACTATAATTATTACATATAGAAATGTGAGTCTTATGACTGTTAGTCGTGTCTCATTATTTCGTTCTATCATCTTTTGGTTTTGATATCAAAGTCTTCAATCGTATTTTAATTTATAACATACATATTAATTAAAATGCGATTGATATAGGATTGTAAATAGAAGTGCATTACTTAATCGTCTGAATATAGTCTAAAATAATAATAATTATAATAATTTTCATTCAAATAATTAAAACAAAATTTCTTCTCACTTCAGTTTTGTAGGCCTATAGCCAAAAAATGAAACATTATTGACTGAATGATTATATTATATGAACTATTCATCGATATTGTTCATTCTTGCACAATGTATTTATATTATGTCGAATATTACCTTTATGATGAACATGTATAAATTATACGATTTATTAATATTATTTATTTTTTGCAGTGATATCGATGCTGGTAACTAAAGGTATACATCGTCACATTATAATCGTCATCATCATTATTATCATTTTCATCAATATCACATAATTTCAATTAAAATAATATATTTTTTATTACAATAGCTGACATTGTTGTTTTCCTGAGGGCACCATGCTCTGTATATCGCGCAGTGTGCGTTTTATTTGTAAGGAATTTTTTTAAGTTTCTGTTTTTCACTTCTGTTTAAGAATGTAGCATTGTTTAGTTTAGATTCTAGCCATATTTTAATTCATGCGTGACTTACTGAGATATATGACTAAAATTTAATAGGCCTATACCTATACTGGGTATTACTGGTGAATATAGGCTTTATAAGTAAAACATAACAGGAAGAAGAAAGATTTTATTTATTGAACAAATATGACAATTGAGATAGTTACATTTATTTTGAGTCATTTTGCCAAAACTTTATGGCATCCAACATCTTCATCTTTATCTCTCTATTAATTACTTTCACATAATTTCTTTCCATCAAATCATCATATCAGCTTTGACTTACTCGTAGTCTTTATCTTCCATTTTTCCTTCTAGCACAAGTTTTAGTCAAGTACTAATTCTTCAAAAAGTTTAAATTAATAATAAGACAAAATTTCAATATTGTATCGGTGATCAATAATTTGACACAATTAAAAAACTAAGTAAGTAAGTTCAGAGATTGCAAAATCAAAATATATATAATTAAAGAAAAGTACAATTTATATGTGTCGTTAAGATCAAAGGGCTAATAACGTCGTAGGATATGAGGAATGGGAGATGGGGAGCGGGAGGGGGAGGGGGAGGGGAAGAAAGAGAAGGAAGAGAAAAAGGATGTAATAGGAAAGAGGAAGAAAGAGGAGGATAATGAGGAGGAGGAGGAGCAGCAACAATCGCTATTAAATACTAGTAAATACAGTACTAATGATTGTGTAGGTGATAGCTGTGATTCAGTTGCTAACTGCGCTGAATGTCCGGTGTATGGGCAATGTAGTAAATGTGATCCCGCTTATGGTGTTGACTCTAATGGTCGTTGTACCGGTAAGTTAGTTCGCAACTTAATGTCTTTACAATAGACAGGGTGGATAAGGGGGGAAGTTATCATTGAAAATATTTGAGACAAATTCTGCAAAAAAAATAAATGACAAAAAGTCATCAGATGATTTCAGAATAAAACAGAATCTGAAAACGTTTAATCTATTGCGTTGTTTTATTTAAAGAAAATCTAAATGTTAGAAATTGACAATGTTGTTATTAGACTTCACATGCATTGCAAGGTTTTGTAAGAAACATAAATTTAAGTTATAAATTCAATGTTATAGTAAAGTTCAAATGTTTTATTTTTTCACAGCCTGCAACACAAACCAAGGCTGCACGCTTTGTGACAATCTGACGGTTTGTACAAAATGCGAAAATGTTCACTTGGGACCTGATCCTGGAGTTGGAACTTGTAGCCGTCAGTTATAATATATTTTATAATCTTTTCAAATTGACACTGCATGTTGTCATTAGATTTTATGTATGATCTTAAGTCATGTGTATATAACCTGATGTTTATGAATTGTAAAGTGCAATTTTACATACTTTATTTTGTGTTTTCTTATAGAAAATGATCCATTACATTATATAACAATTATTATATAAGAATTTATATTTGATGATGATGTGTTGCAAGTTTATAATGAAATTTATATTTTTCTAAATATTTAAGAAATGTTTTTCATCTGTTAATAACCGTACTTTTATAAAAAATGGTCGCTATGATATAGAGAGAAACTGTAATTTTTCTTACAACAGTTTTTTGCACGATTACAATTCATGTCTTGCTAGAAATAAATGTCAAAAAGTGTTTTCTGTTCCGATAAATAAAGGTCTCTTTCATTTTCTGCCGTGTATTTAGCATGTGCACAAAACTGTAGAACTTGTGCAACAAAAGGATCAGGCAAGTGTGACGTATGTGCCATCGACTACAAGTTGAATGATGACGGGATCACGTGTTCACGTATGTAAACAACTTGATATAGTTTACAATTATATGAATTAAACTTTAATTCACCAAAGATAGTATTAACAAATACAGTTATACTAAATAATTTGATAATATCAAATTTAACAATAATAAAAATATATAAAGAATCAATGGCTATATGACGTATACATACATAGAATCAATTGATTATTTGACGTTTTCTTTGTTGTGATGTAACTGCAATTGTAGCTTTAATCGTCTTAACGAATACTTGTCTGCAAGTGGATTGTTAAATTTTCATTTTCAATTTGTCTGGTATATTATCATACTACATGCTTATATAAGTAATTAATACTAATATAAATGTTGATAAAACTGATTTTAGCTGAAAAATGCACCTCTTTGGCGAATTGTTTGGTTTGTCAAACTTCTGGTGTCTGTACACAGTGTAATAATGGCTACGGAACGTTTAATGGACAATGCAGGCGTCAGTCATAAAACTATTATTTATTTTTCATTGATTTAAGAATATTTTTCTTTGTTAGTAAAAACCCATAGAAACTTAGCATTATTGTTTCACTGAACTTGCTGTTGTTTTCCAGCCCAGACGCACTTTATCGATCCCATGCGGATGGACGGCTGAATCAACATTGATAGGTACTTTCTCCTTGTCTGGGAAGTAAACCCGAGTCACTGAGACAGACTTGTTGCCAATAATCCAGCGCCCATATTTGTTTTATTTTATTTATTAATGTGACGTTATTCTTTTCTGGATGATACAGTTGCAGCTATAGATAGCTTATACCGATGATCGTAAAGAATCAATTTTTATTGCAAAATCAAAAATTGATTCTTTATTAATTAATTGAAGTTTTTTTAATTACAGCTTGCACAGATAATGATGGTTGTACACTTTGTCAAGACTTTAGTTTGTGTATAAAGTGCAAGGCGTCCACTCTTGGTCCTGATCTCAACGGCAGCGGAACGTGTAGTCGTAAGTATCTGTTGAACAACATAAGCCCATGCATACAGTATAATATCTAGGGCTACAGATCATAGTTTTTGTACAAGAGTGTTCATCTTCACATATATAGAAGATTAACACTGTTACTTTTACTTTTATCATCAGTAAATTTCTGTGTTTGAATAAGAATTGCTTTTATTGAACAGTAGAATGAAAGTTTTCAACAATAAAGTTCTTGATCTTCTTAATGTCACATGGTAACTTGACCTGACAAATACATTTTTGGCCCATTAATTAGTTATTAGATAACGGTTTTTTATATCTGGTTATATCTAATTTCCTGAAAAAATGCTATCGAGCACAAAAATCAAACCTTGATTCGGGTCTATCTTTTGTGGCAATGTTTTATGTCCGCATAGTTATTTATCTAAAATTTGTCAGAATATAGAATTAAGACATAAGATAAAAATAGACAAGGTAAAGTTAAGTGAATATTTAGATTACCATTTTATGTCTAAATCATATCTGTTAAATTAAACGCACTATTAAAAGAGTGTTTTCATGTCAGTGAAATAGTTATAATGCAAATTTATCACACCATTATTACTTTATGCTATAACTTATCTTCATTTGCATATGATAGTATTTTGTTAAAGTTTCAAGTTTTGTCATATAACAAACATTTTCATGAATTAATCACCTATTATTTTGCTTATTTAAGGTTATTTCTTCATTTGTAATTTATCTCTGTTTAGCCTGCGCCGCTAACTGCAGAGCCTGCAGTAGAAATGGTGGCGGACGATGCGACGTATGTAAACCCAACTACTATCTTCTTTCTGATAATACTTGCGCAAGTACGTCATATCACAGATTTTTATTTCATCTATTTGAAGAATCGATAGGCTAGGAGTTATATATTTCTTAACATGATAATAAAATATTACTTAATATTATATTATCTATCTCTTGTGCATCTAATGCCGGTATGCATTAGATGCACAAGATATTGTGATATGACCCTATTTATAGAAATTGACCCAATAACATTATGATAAAATGACAACATTTCTATAAATAGTGTCAGAAATATTTGCTAGCAAAAATAATTTAAAATCTTTGGATGCTGCTTACCGGCATAGATATGCAGGAGATAAGCGTACGACGCGGATAGATTTTAAAGATAAAATTGAAAGAATCTGTTGATTGAAAGGTGTTATTTGTATCGGTGTTCACTTATACTATAGGGTAAAACTTCGTTTTGTTCGACAATGTTTCATTTTATTCATCGGAATATTTATAATATTTGAATTTATTAATTAATTTTGCTTTACTTTTGTTTTCAGGGATAAGTATTGTATATTGCAATAAAAAAATTGTTATGACTATTGAATTTTTTAAAGAATTCGATCTAAATACTATATATAGGCCTAAATCTGTAACGAATCATTTTTTGTAATCATCGCTTTGTAATCTATTAGAAATTGATGATTACAAAAAGTCGATCAGTTGAATTTTTGTTTGAATTTTTGTTTGCAATTCTTGTATGAACTGTTTTTAAACTTTATTTACTGTTTTTATTCTGTCAGCTAAATGTGAATCATTTTTAACTTTATTTGTTCTTCAATTTTATTTCATATTTAAAATATATAATTTATAACTAACCATTACATATTTTTGAATTAAATGTATAAATAACACCAATAACATAGTTGTAATGTTGTTTCAATGTAGTTATTTCTACATTTTGAAATGAAGATTTAAGTAAGAAATTAAAAACTTCAAATATTGTGTTGAACAACATGAACTCCACTAAAGTTCATATCACCCATAAATGACGCCCCATAAAAGTTGCTTGGTGAGTGTTTGAAGCTAGATACCTCCAGAGACACTCACCAGCATTGTTTAATGTTAGCATGCTCAACATCTTTAATAAGTAGATTAGAATTTATACATATTATGTATTGCTTTGCTTTCTATTTGTGTGTGTTATAATAGTTTGTTTCACAATAAATGTGTAAATCTTTTCTTATAATAAATCGATTCCTAAAAGCCATAAGTTATATCTTCATTTAACTTTGTTATTTTTATAATTTGAGATTTGTAAATTTTATAATTTTCAAATTCTTTAAAACATTTTTGTCTCATTTTTTTATTTTGATCTTTTGGTTATTTTGTTACTAACATTTATTTAGGCTAGTGTTTAGAGCCTAAGTGAATGTTTTGAAGCTAGTTTCAGAACACGCTGAGTATCGAAATAAATTAATTTAAAAATATCTAAAGTGTTGCAAACTCTTTGCTACCTAAGTTAATATCAAAAAAGACTTTTATCCATTTCGTATGAAACCCCAATACGGTGTCATATTGCATATTTATTTCATAACATTTGTGCATAACATTTATACAGTTTAAGAAATTTGTAAATTTGTCCCTCTCTAGAAAAATTGAACCCGCAATCGCCGGTTGCTAGAGAAACCCTCAATCACCTGAGTCACCGCGTTTAGACATTATTATATAAGGTTAAAAGAATATTTAATAACACTAATGAGTTTATTCATGATAAGTAATTAGATGGTTTTTTATGCAGAATGTTCGACAACTTACTGTGACAGATGTCCTGGAGGTATTTGTACTTCTTGTATGAGAGGTTTCTGGTTGAAGGGTACGGGTGATACCGCTACTTGTGAACGTCAGTGTTTTATC
>JAQIXG010003099.1:0-15796 GCA_034700105.1 Oconnorella tubifera
TGTCAGTTTGGAACAACTATAAATTACTATTGGTGGTTCATTACTATAATTATAAGGATAATTTCTTTCATTTGTAGTAAGTAGAAAGGAAACACAATATAAGTATTGTATAATTATCTGGGAGTAAAACAGATGCAAATGTGAAAAATGCTTTTAATTTTCAGTATTATAAACAGTTGAAATTAAAATATTGAATAGTATTAAAATGTAAACTATGCAAAAATCTATCCAAAAGAAAAATCACTTCTTAGTGGCAGAAAGAAGTTTAACACAATCAATCAATAAATGAATTAAATGGAGCACAAGTCTACATAGAGCCTGGGAACCCTATAATATATAACAATTTTAAATATAAGTAAATATTATATTTGCTTTGTAATTTAGTAATTATAATTATAGCAAAGTTTATTTTTTAATAACTACAATACTCAGGAAATATTTTTATTTTCAGTATTTTTTTGAACACTCAGTTATGCATAAATTTTCTAGGACTATATATTAGCACACAGTTGCTAGTTTCAACCGAAAAATAACTTTACAAATGTATGATACTCATCTATAGCTCAGTATACTCTGCTCAAAAACCAAACATATTTAATCTTATTTAGTTTTTCATAAATCTACTCATATATTCAAGATATGCGCTCATCAGAAATCATAATTCCAAAACGCCCGGACGACCGTAGAATGACAGATACAAGAACAATACCCAAGATCCCGACCGACGGCTCGCGTCCGACTCTCAATTCAAGGGTCAGCGTTCGGTCAATGACTTTTGGGACCGGATCGGCGAAGAAATGGCCGGACGAGTCCGGCCCCAAGTGACCGGGTCGTCTGATGATGTCCTCGCTGGAAGGGCGGATGATACGAGGGATGAAAAATTGATATCTGTACCGTACGGCGCGTCAAGGGCCCAATACGCAATATGACTGATAAAAGATGCGCGATCACGTCAAAGGGATCAATATTGAGAGGGAGTGGGAGAGAGATGGAGGGGGGCGTAAAGGGATAGAATCGAAGTGAACAGCTAAAGGGAGGAGTTTGGAAAGATATCCATTGGGATTTGATATGCCGCGTTGGATTGCAAAGTTCCTGCTCTAATAAGACCATGGACTTGTAAGATTATGGATAAAATAAGACGATAAAGCCATAGAGGTGAATAGTTCAGCATAAATATAGAAGATATAGAAGATGAATATAAGCGTGCACACGTATTCGTAGATGTATGGACATTGCGCAATATAAATATTGCATAATAATCACTGATTGGGCAGTTTATCTATGGTCGTTAATTGAAGTTCGGTTTAGGTTTGAATTTGAGATAACACTCGTCGGATGTATTCAGTAGTCAAGCTGCTGGACTGATAACTTTGTTATAATTGGTATATATTGGATAAATAAAAATGTATACGCTTTTTTATCAGTAGTTTAAAATAAGAAGATGCTTGTATTAAATTCAGCGATACTTTAAATTCTGCGATACTTGTATCGCAGAAATTTAAATTTTACATTAGGCTTAGAGTAAGATAACTTCGAATTATAAAACAAAAATAGTCTCTAAAACCAATATTAAAGCGTAACAAAAATGTTTGAATATCTTATATTAAAGATTAAAAAAAACTGAAAAACACATTAAAAAATTTAAATACATCAAAAATATAACCTTCAACATAATTAGCACGCTCTGGTTTTCTATTCATGAATTTGACAAATATTATAGAAAATCACTGATTTCAAAATTAGCATATCTGGATCACCCATCTCTTATCCGACTCTTGCCTATTGAGACGCTCTGCCATTAATCTCACTTTGAACAGAAAACAAACTCATCTCTCAATCTCTCACTTCTCCCAATGCCAGGCGACGACCTAATACAGTCATCCGCTAACAAATAGTGCGCGGAGATAATTGAACGCTTGTCTAATCGGTAAACTAGATTGCCAGAAGCCGTCGACAGACGTCGCTTCTAAAAGCATCCGTTTACAATTGGATGTTGATCAATGACAGTTCACTCTTACCTTCCGATCTGTTGCGTTTGTCGACGTGTAATTCATCTGGGAACTCGCTCATGCTGCCACTTGTTAGGTCTTTGTCAACGTCTCGTCTCAACGTCGAGGCAGTCCAATTTACATTCTTTAGTATCGGAACGGGATCTGCAATAAACAATTCATGGTTTCAAATTACTCTGCCAGAATTAGCGTCTATTCGCGGATCGAAGAACTCACGCAGTGCGATCGCGTCGCGCGCGTCGTGTAGTGTTTCCAAATCGACACTCAATGAGGGGCAGGAGGCAGTCGATGAATGCTAAGTTTGTCGTTAACAATTCCAATGATTTTCCGCGCAGAAGAGGTTCCGCGAAATATCATTAAATGCGTTGACAATAAATGCAGGAGGGTTGTATGATGAACGTGAAGATGTTTCTTTCGATGATTTAACGATTCGATCACAAGAAGAGAGATGCTCTTAGACAAGACAAAGAACTTGCATAGATATGCCTACATATTTTACTCATACACATTTTTTATATTGTTTTTTTTATTACGTAAGAGTTGAGAGATCGCGAAAGGGGCATGCAGTTTATTATATTACAGTTGAATGGTACTTTTAGATCAACATTCAATAACGCACATTTTGTTATTAAAAAATGCATTAATCACAAACGTATTAAATGTATTATATTTTATATTCCAACTTACTACGTGGAATATAGCAACCGTACCATGCAATTGATATCAATTATAACCAATTGTAATTACATATATAGAGTAATTAATAATTCAAACATTAATATGAAATGTCTCCTAATTACTTCAGTTTTACTTTGCATTTAATGAATCATTTCTGATGTGGATAGTGATCCATCTTTGCAATATTGAATTTCATCCTGCGAAGTAAGGAAGATCACTCTCAAGAGATCACTCAATTCTATCATTCTTCATGATTCTATCAGTGAATTTCCTTGATTGGTGATTCCTCAGTAAACATAAGAATATAGACAAGAATAATTTTCATCAGTGAAATGATCTAGAACAAAGCTAACTTTATTTGCATCAGAAGTACAACTGCCGCAGAAATGTGTTCAATCAATGAATGACTTCTGGATTGCTTAGATCATAAGATATATTAGATAAACGAATAGCAAGAATCACTATAGTATAAAAGTTATCTTGTGCTTATTAATTATCAAACATTTTATAACGTAATAAAAAAACTGAGCAAGTTGACATTCATAATCGAAAATTCTGCACCACAATTAAGACAGATATTTTATACTTTAAATAGGTCTTTAAACTTAATATTCTTAAAGAATTTAATATTAATTAGGCTTAATAAATAATATATTGATTAAATATTATGTCTCTTGTTAATTTACCAGCGATATATGTGTTAAACATCATATCTTAGTTTATTAACATAATTTTATTACTAAAATATCTATACCATTGAAGCAAGACTTTTGTTACCTTAGACTATAATTATTGTTAATTGTTTCAGATCATTAGATCTTTGAATTTTTCAGTTATTACAACTAATTCTTTCAGATATATTAATTCAAGTATTATTTTCAAGTATATTCAAGTAAATAGTATTTTTGTGAGCATTCATAAGCATTACAAAAAATCCAGAATACATACACGTTTCTAGTCCGTATACAGATTAAAACATAAAATATACTAAGTTATATGTTTATCATATTAATATAAAACTACAAACACTTACCATTAACGAACGGATATATAATAATAGAAAATCTAACACGAATCTAAAGTAACAGATCAATAATAATTTCCAACAACACTGCTCTACGAATATCATCTAGAAAACGTTTTCACTTCAGCTGCTACACCCTGTCATCTGCAATATACATTCAGACGATCTCAATCGATACTCGCTCAATTGAATGACGCTGATCGATAATCGACTGACGTCTCCATCGATCTCCGATAACCGAACTCGTTTTCTTATAAGCTGTTCAAACTGTAAACGCGTACGACTACTAGAAAGAGAGAGAGGTAAAGAGGGAAAGAAAGTAGTTCCGTTTAATGATAGAGCGCACTAATCCGATCGAACGTGAGAAACGAGACTTGAATCGTATCGGTCGCGAGCCGGCGACATGCGATGACGTCGCTGTATACGTCAGTCGATCAATTTCTGTTCACTTTTGATGCGGGACAAAGAAGTGAGAATGACAGCATTGGAATAGAGAGACAGGGTGCCTCTCTCCCCCTTAACTGTAAATTGTACTTGGGCAAAAATTTTACACGAGGAATAACACATTTAGCCATAAAAAAACGAGAGAATTATGCAGGTCACAGATGATGCAAAAATGTAAAAAATGCGACTGAGGCCTGAAAATTTCTAAATTCAACTAAAAATACTAAAAGGTAAAAAATTTCTAAATAAATTTATTTATTAAAAGTTATTTTTTGAAAAGAAATGAAAGATATTATCACCAAACTTGGTCAGCAGAAAGTTTGAAAAGATATTTCGAAATACCTCACCACAGTTTCAACTTTAACAAAAATTAGATAGATATCCAGAAGTCCGTGCAAAAGTACTTAATGTATGGTATAATTGATATACCATAATATATATATAAATAATAGCGATTCAAATTATTATAGAATATTCATCGCTTAATTTTGCTAATTTAAGAAAACATGAAACATAGAGCTTCCATCATTCTTTAAATTAATGTCGGATATCAGTTTAAGTGATTTTTAACGCATAAAATTGTTTAACATCAGTTTAATTTAAAACAGTTTAATCAGATTAGTTTAAATTTAAAACTTTTAAGTGCATTTTAACAACCTCAGGTCTAAATTTGTGACTACAGAGAGATGCTAATGCAATACATATAGTATAGTTGTTTTTACTTTCACAAAAAACAACAGCTACTCGTCGGGCTTCGATTTTCGATATTTCGATTGCCAATCAATATATTAGAACTTAGTAGTAAATTAATTATCGATTAACTTTAATTATAAACTGAAGCGATTGATTTTATAGTTTATTATAATGTACTTTATTATACAGTATTGTCCCATGTGACAGAAAATCAATGAAAACAAAATCAATACTTTTTCAATTAACATCACATGACATATATTGACATATATTGCAGCTAGATTAATGCAATGTATACGATCTATACATTGTATACATTGTAAAATTTATACAAAAATAGTTGTATTATATATTTTTAACAGATAAAAAGTGTTATTCTGTTTAAGAAGATGACTAAAAAAATTATTTTGCTAGATGGCTAAAAATAATATGTCCATAGTTTCATAAAAGTATAACACGACTGAAATAGTTGATTATATCAATAACTAATTTTCCACATATATCAATAGCTAATCACATTACTATAGATATTAGCCTTAATGCTTACATTTCTTTTAAACGCTAAATGTCGCATAATTTAATGAATTTTTAAATACATATCCAGGGCGCCTTGCAGAATTTATTTCAAATAATGCTCTAATCTTTTTTGTAAAATCTATTATTACAGAATATTTCGAGAAATTGAGAGATTAAATAAGTCATTAAATTTTCAAATTTGATTGATTAAATTAATTCTCCTCTCTATTCGCAACCAGATAAAATCCTACGATTTCAAAAGACAAACTACTTACTTCAGAAGTCAATTTAGCCGCATTGAGTCATTTAGAAAGTTATCAGTCCAGCAGCTTGACTACTGAATACATCCGACGAGTATTATCTCAAATTCAAACCTAAACCGAACTTCAATTAACGACCATCGCTACGTGCGCGAGTCTAAACATTTTGCCTCGTTCGTTTCGCGTTTATGGAGACGACTAAAAGCGAATCGCTTCAAGAAACTACTCTGATATGCGTCGCGCTGATGACACAGACAATGTAGTCAATGCTAGATGGCTGGTGCGACAGCACGACTGTCTTCACATAAAGTACCTGTTCGATAGATCGCAGGGATCTCATTCGGTAGAACGTTGATGATAATGGCAATCAGTGGATCAATACAAAGAGTCAGAGTTAATCAGTAAGAAGTTTTCACTCGTCAGAATGCTCTCATTAAATCGAGCTTCTTAAATAATTAATAGTGTTTTCAGAAATGAACTTAAATGATAGTGTTAAAAGTGTTCAAATTTCGTGCTAACATTATAATACGTTAATATTTTTATTCATGCATATAAAAGCATTGATTTATATTATATTTTGCGTTCACAATGCACATTTGCTTCAGTTTGCTCAAATACAAGATATTATTAATAAATCTAAGCTACATATTTTAATTTTTTGAATCTATAGCTGTTAAACTATTTTATCATTTAACCGCATAAAATAAATTGAGCATATTTTATGTTTTTATAATAAAATGATTTGTCTACAGAAGATTATCTGATCCAAAAACTGAGCATGTCAACATAATTTAAAAAATGTTATTACTGATTTTCGATTTATCTGCCTACGTACAATAATTGCCAATATTTTCTTTTTATTAATTTTCATTTATTCACTCTCTTATAAATTTGAATGCCATCAAGTATAGTAAATTAATGCAAAAGACAGTGATAAATTTTAACGGCGTATTCACAGTGGAGAATATTTACTACGCGACACTTTTAAATTATCGAGGCTAGCGATTTTTATGCGACGACATCGATCTATAGAAGAACGTGCCCTTAGAAGCCAACCGTTCAACTAGTGGCCGATTATTATTGTAATTGGAGCGAAACTAGTCAATATTTCGATCTCGCTTTGTCTCTCTGCAAAAAGCTCGATACGGGCAATGCAACCTTTCCAACAAGGGGACAAAGTTTATAGATTTCTACCGATTGTTAGCAATTTCAATAGAGAACAACCGATTGTCAGCAGCTCGATTCATCGCGGCGCACACTCGTCTATTGTCGAATCGTCAATATGACCTGTTGGCTTTCTGCTTTAGATTTGTACCGGATTTAAGCAATATGAATGATGATTGAGAAATGAAGCGGACTATTTATTGTGTAAAGTCAGTCTGTTACATGCGTTGCTATGTAGAATTCATAATCCTGTCAGCTTTGATGTTATTAAATCGATTGGTTTTATGTTTTGGATTTATCTAACATCGATTAATATTGCCGGTGGCATTATGTCGATAGAATTATTTGTTGCGACTCGATGGAGTAAATAATTGATATCAAATCGTAAGATTCAAACATTGGATATTGTTTTGATAAAAAATGTAGTACAATAAGATAGCTTTTAAATATATGCCGTCGTAAAAGAGGTGTTATATACAAATATCTGTTAAAAATGTTATATTATATACCATCTCAGCGATTAGAAATTATAATATTACTCCACAAACAAAATAAATACTTAATACAAATAATAAGCTTCCAAAGTAATTGTTTTTTTGATTTTTCCGCTAATTAATTGTATTATCAAAAATATCTCAATCGTTTGAACTCTTTGAAAATAGCAATATGAAACTCGTTTAATATAGAGATAAAGTCCAGAAAAAAAATGGTTAAACTTCAATGCCACGGTCCATAATTAGAAACTTAACTTGTATTCTTATTTTATATCGAAACAAGACGCTTTATCAAAAATAATATACATTCCAAATTGATGCTATTAACTAAGCCAAAGATTAATCACGAAACAAAAATAAAATGATTCCGTATCGTCGAGATAAATTATAGTCGTCCTATTATCGACAAATATTATCGCAAGGAGCAGTCGAATGCGGAAAACAAACGACGCAACAAGATAATGACGCTATACAAACATAAAATTTGGATGCGACAAGTCGGGCCGACTTTCATCCGTCGCGCCTCATCATGTTCCTAACCCGGATCGAATATCCGTCGTGCGAGGCGGAAACAAAGGACATGATGTATGACTACTCCGGACTCCTTGGTCCTGCGGATCCTCCATCAGGCGGACTCTGCGCTCTAGTGCGTCTATCCGTCATTAATCCCCGCATTACGCTGCGGGGGCAGGGACGTTTGGTTTTCAAATTGGGGTGAGATAATTTGATACGGGTTGTGAATTAGATTTGAATTAAAATAACTGGAAAGTTTTTAAATTGTATTTGTGATTTGTTTTTAAGTTTGTCGCTCCTTTTGTTTCAAAGAATTGAATAAGTTAAAAAAGTCAATAACATGGATTTTGTTAAAATTAAATAATGAGTTGACTATCGAATTTACATGAAATACATCAACAAGCATCAAATAAAGACATCAGAACTCATTTTTCTGATGATCTGTATTTGGGGCGCTCTTTGTTTTATCTTCGATATCATAGATGATCTTTTTCACAACGCTTCACTGCTGATGACTGAACGAGAGAGAATGTTAATGCGAGATTCATCGACGAGAGATGGACAGATATCGATACGCCGCGTAAGCTTTCGGAGCTCCTACGTTCGAATGCAATTGATTTTGGCTGCAGCACGGAGGATGGCGTCAATTGATGATGATGTATTACATTGGTCAAACTGTTGCGCTTGCTGATAGCCACCGAGTGATTCTATAGCTTAACTGCGAGTGAAAACTGGAAACGGTGGATTTTTATGTGAGAGTCGTTTATTGGTAATTGAATGCGATACGTGAGGGTAGATTTGTGCTTTGTGGGAGCAAAATGTACATTATTTGGTCATATCTATGTAGTTAAAGTCATAAACATTATATGTTAATATATTGTATAAGTTATTATATTATCGACGAAGTAATAGAACAAAGTGACTTGAAAAGTATCACAGTTTACATTAATGCTATAAACGAAAACAACAGGCAAGTTAGTTACAGATATTCTATATTTGACTACAATGTGTTTGTCTCAAATTTCTTAATAAGCCTGTATATAAAAATATTCTAAACTCTTTAACTCTGTCTTTTTACATTAATTTCAGCGTAATGTTGTCTTCCTTAATTTTAAATTCTACATATCTACAGGCGAGGGAACATTAATATTTAGGAGGAGATCAAATGTCTAATCTAATGTTTACTTTCATGCTATGATACAAAGCAGGCGTGCAAATTGCGTCATTATTTCTGCTAATGTGTTAAGGTGACTGATATTGGAAGTCGATGAACATACGAATAGAGAACGACGCATCATTCATTGCAAACTAATCGATTCTTGTTTCACGACTTCGATCCATTTTATGCATCGCATATTTATCTAAAGTCTTAAGTTTCTTTTTTAAATTTAACCCGCTGGAAGTTACTGTAAAGTGTATTAATTCATTTTTTCTATTTCATTAATAGGTGTAACATACAGTAGTAATGTAGTTTTATTAACAAATATTGAATCTTAACATTCTTTAATAATAAAACAAAGTTATACAGTTCAAGACTGTAAATCAGTTCAAATTAATTTATTATTATTTGTTGCTAATTGATCTATCTTGAAAAGATGTTTCAAATTTTTAGCTATAATATTGATATCAAATTAATCTTGATATCAAATTAATATTGATATCAAATTAATATTGATATACAATTAATATTAAATTAAGAATGATGCAAGAAATATCCTAATCCTATTATCAACTTGATTCGATTGTTTAGATTTTATAAATGAAACTAATTATACTGACTATTAAATTGTGTTAGTTCAGCCATAATAAAATAAATATAGCATAATAAAAACAAAAAAAAACTGAATTGTTTTACAATATATCATAAAGTAATAATGGTATAATTTCTAACAATAACAATAATAATACTTTTAGAGTATACAACATTGCTTTATTTAAAATGCACTTTAAAATGAAATTGCTTATTGCTAATTTATAAGTACAAGATTAAGCAACTAACCTGGTATGTTTTGCAGTTTTTTATAGAGAGTTAAAAATGCTGATTCTGTCCTTTTGGTACGTACTGAAAGTTCTTCGATTTTATTTTGAAATTGTTCAAGAAATGGTGTGATAGAATTCATCACATTCTGAAATTTTTACAATATTTAAATCAATTGTCCATACAATGAATTATAAGACGATACATTCTATTTCGTATTAACTAGGTAATTTGTTTACAAGATGCTCACTTTTTAACACAGATGTTTATCACGCTGTAGTTGTGATGACGCTGAACCTTAAAATCGCAATAATTAAATTGAAGATGTTCATAGAACAACAATGTTGATCATAATAATTAACAAAAAACTCGATTATTGAAATACAAATAAATATGTAAAAGAAAGAGCTTTTTTATCATGACATCTATCTACAATTAACTAATTTCATCCATGGCCGGTAGATAAAACCTATTGATTTCGCTAATCGAGAACAATTTTTCAGTGTTCAATAACAATCTCTAACAATCTCAATAATAACTCTAACAATCCAATTAATCATTTATAAAAGAAAATAAATAAAGACTAATCAGCAATAAAATACTAAAATTTTATGTTCAAGCATCCCAGCAACAAGTTTAAATAAGTTTTATATTTTAAAAACCTAAGAGCCTGAAAAGCTAACGAAGTTCGTACAGTTACAGCCAGCATTTGAAAGCAATTCTAAATATAGATAAGAATTAAAATTAAATGCTTAAAGCTCACATGAGATATATTTTGTTGAAAATCTTCTTTTTGTTTTACACGATGCTCTAACTCTGTTGTACCACAATGTGTCGTGTTTCGATTTGCTGTCCCTTCTAGATCGTGCTAAAACAAAATAAGAAAAATTAAATAATAACTGAATATTGAAAATAATAACAAATTTTATTGCGAGAATTAATTAATCCATTGAGATTTATAGTATGCTATATATTACAGGTTTATCACACTCTGATAAATGTGTCAAATAAGTATGTGTTTTAACTATAATTATGTTCAAATTATGTAAATGTTTATAATACATCTTGTATTTCAATCAGGCAATCACAGAATCTAAAATGTATATTCATCAATCAGCACAATATTACGATTACTCAACGAACAATTGAATTTTAAATTTAAGGTCGATCCAAAGATATTTAATTTCCGTTAATGACAAAAAGAGTTCGCAAAAAGATCGATCAATACTGTTGTGAATGTTGCTTAGCTGATTAGGTTAATCTGCAACGAATTCAATTTAAATCCATCATTAATCCTATTTAGTATTGTCGAAACAATCGAAACGACAACACACAATATATCTGGCAGCCTGACAAATAAATCCTTCATGTTTATATCTACCTACAAAGCCACTAATCTCTGAATAGCATTGATAGGATTGTAGAAGAGGTCGAGATCATTAAATCATCAAGTCATACAGGCAAATAAATTCACTAATACCGAATGATTTTTTGAGCGCAATTGAACAAAAAAGATAACTGCATAAATAATCAGTTTTCTACGCCGTTCAATAGATGGATCTCCGACAAAGCTCGTCACAGTGTCAATAGACAAGATTCAGTCAATTTTGATTCGCATTGCTTTTGAGTGAACATGTATATTTATGTCGTCAGACTGGTTGGGTATCTTCGATACGGTTCATATGCTCAAAGTAAAGTATTCATTTAAGCGTATCAGTAAATAAATAACTAAGGTTTCTAAATTATCAATACTTTATAAGAAACATTGCATCTATCCCAAATATATCCCTATCTGAATTATGGCGCCATATTTTAATCTCACTCTTACTTAATCCGATACATTTTTAACATAATTACAATCATTATTATATCGCGTGAAATATTTCCCTGCATTTCTTCCATAGCCATCCATTAGATCTTCTCATTTCGATCAGGCTTTGCCAGCTGCAACAGCATCAGCGCGGGAATCGTTCGACAAATTCATCAATACTGCATGATGATGCAATCTACTGGCGCGTCCCCAGTGAGTCGCCGCGACGACGACGATGCGACGTTAATACGACGACGACGACATCTTCGTCGAGCACGCTACATTAACTGATGCTCATCTTGGCTCGTAGATCAGTCACCTTATGATATGATCTCTTTGAAGAGGATATGCCTGGACGTCCATTAGTGTACAAGTGTCAATATAGGAGAGATGATAACGACTGGATGGATCATACAGAACCTAGAGTATTGATGAAGAAAAAGCAATGAACATAATTCTTTAGTAGCGCTCGGATAACTATTATAAATATTACATCAACATTGAGTCCCGGTTGACTCAGATCTTATTAATATTTGAAAATGTCGAGCGCGCTTGACGGAGCGTTAGATGACATACGAAAGAGGAAATTATCATTTTGTCTTATTTACAATAATAAAACTTCGAATGGATGCGATATGTCAAAAAATGCGTTTTTAATGCAATAAAAAACAGATGTCTAAATTCTTGAGTATGGATAGTAAATAGATACAAGAAACAAGCATGAAATATAGAAACGGAATATAAAGCTATCTGTTATCAGAAAACGTTTTAGTGAGTGTGTTTCTTAAAAATATCTTATTATTATAAACCTATAAAACTTTAGTTTGCGATTGCTTACAGCGACTTAAATTACAGTGACTTAAAATTAGTCATAATATATTACAACTCATTCAGAAATTTTAATCACAAAAATACAAAAATGAAAAGTTGAATGAATCTTTCGACAAGCCATAAGCCCCTATACATATTTTAAATCAATTAATGTTCCTAGCTTTTTTACTTAGTTGTCTATCAAGTATAATTTATGCAGTAAATCGCATGATGAAACAATAATAAATGCAAATAAATAAACTTAATTGATTAAAGTTAGAGTTAAAATTTAAATTATTAATAAATTCATATACTGTAAATAATATTTTAAATAAATAAAATGAATGAAAAATCTATATAAATCGGGTGATGCGTTAAGAAATTAGAAATTAAGTATTATTAACTCATCTAATAAATTAAACCAGGTTCTGAATAAATAAGTAACACATTTATTCAAAATCATTTTTTTATTAACATTATAATAAAAACGAGTTGAACTGACTGTGAAGGAGCTGTGTTGACTAAAATTGTCGAATTTGCAACAGCGGGGCCAAATTTATCATAAAACGGGGCGAACCAACCGATCCATACTGACCGTGGTCCGAAATTATTTGTCTATTATTATTTCTACACTAGAATCTATATCATTCTGGTTCTCTTTCGCTGCTTTTATGCCGGCCGCCTATAGAGATAGAGTATCATCGGAAAGAGTCATCGACTGATGTGATATTGCATTCTTGATCATCGTCGAACCTCCTAGTAAGGCAATAACTTTGCATTTCATAAATCGACAAATATTCACGTGCTGGGCTCGCTCCAAATTTCCGTCAATATTATTAGTATCGAACATTAATCTTAGCATGAATTCAAAGTAATGAAAATATCAGCAATAAAGGTGTCATCGATGTATGTTTTTTTTAAGATTTTGCTGATGGTTGGATTGGGTTTATGATATAAAATAGAACATAGCAACTTAAAAAGAGATTATTAAAGATAGTACAAACAGTTTTTAGAAAATAATTTAAACTTTAAAATTATTATTGTTATGAGAATTTCTAAGTGGAGATTATCAATAATATATTGTTTTAGGAACATTTTAAAAGTTAATCTAATTTCTTTATTTAAGAATACAATCGTTGAAGGTAATAGCTCTAATTTAAATCATATTGATGATAATTAATTTGTTGACAAGTGGTCTATAAATATAAGAAAAATTATTGATGCTTTTAGTTTTATAATACTTTGAAATTTTCATTGTGGCGACAAACAATAGTCAATAAAATGACAAATATTACTCTGCACGCTATATAGAAATTACTCTCAGTATTTTAAAATGTTCATAAAACTAATATCGATAGTTTTGTCTTCCGCAAAAAACCAACATCGATTTGGTGATGACTTATGGCAGATATAAATGATTTATATTAGACTATCACCGAGTGATTAAATATTAAAATAATTTGATTACGTAAACGTATATTTATTTTATCAATGCTTTATCAAAAAATAATAATAATTATTATTATCTTTATCAAAAGATAATTATTACTATATTTGATCTTAATTTAAATCAATCGAAAGTTGTAACATAAATTCCTTTCATTTAGTCTATAATCTGAAAAAAAGAGTCTTAATTTCATCCAAAAATCCTAAACAAAACTTAATTATTTATAGTATAATATATGAAGCAAACTTAAGGGGCAAAAAGTTTGCTACACGTAAAATGCGACTGCCTTTATTAATAATCATCATAATTGAAACGCTGTAGGAACACCTAACGTCGATTGATTATCGACTGCAGCAAGACAAACGCTACTCTCACAATAACATAATGAAATTAGGAACAATAAACGCTGAGAAATACTCGAGAGAACGCGGACATTTCTGCAAAGATTTATTATTAACGAAACAACGGGTGACCTGGGTCTGCGGATAACTGAAGGGGTGCATGCAACAAAGAATCACTGAACTGCATGCAGTCTGGCGCTCAACAAGTAAAAACACAGAAATTCAGAAGCCCACAAAATCCGGAATGACTGCCAAGCCGGTCGCCGGTTCGGTCTCGTAGAATGCAAAATGCATTAGCACAATCAATAAATCAATACGGCTGTTGCATCGCGGGGAGGTTCAATCATACGTTCGCCTGATAATATTCTATCGATTGCAGCTGGTCGATCCCGAATGCTCGATGGGGGGAGTGAGGGTGTGAGAGAGAGAGAGAGAGATAGAGAGTGAGAGAAAGAGAGAGAGAGAGAGAGATAGAGAGTGAGAGAGAGAGAGAGAGAGAGAAGAAATTGTAGGAGTTATTGAAGGAAAACTTCGCCTGCGGTGAGGCGAATGTTCGCCAAGATTTGATGAGAAAAAGAAGAAGATAACCAAAGGGCAGAGAAGGGGAATAAGCGATATTAGATATTTAAACAAATATCTAATTGAAATAAATAATAGGCTATTATAAGCCTATATATCAAATAGAAGCGAAGACAAGTTAACAACTTATAGAATGTATCACTCGCATACAAAAGCGAAGTATTTGTTTTTGTTAGAGGAGAGTTAAAAAACATATCTTTACAAAACAAAATATACTAAGGGGGGCTTGGGGGTTAATCCCTCTCCTTGTAATTAAATGATTTTGTTGTAACGTAAATTGTTCAATCACTGGTCATTAAAGTCTAAAATGCTTTCTGCTTCTACGATACGATCTTGAATTAATATTCTCCTTCATATTGCAGTGTATAATTTTTTATAATCCTATAAATTCAACTCAGTGCCTGATCGAGTATAAAAAGTTTTCAGTTTTACTGAAGTACAATTAATTGCACATGGTTTATCGTATATACTATGCAATGTAAACAGCATTGCCATCTAGTGAATAAATTCTTTTTAATTCTAATTAGTCAGACTCAATAGATGGGTATAATATCGTTAACGTAATTCAAAATATGACATGTGAAGATAAAAATTTAATATGACTAAATGGTGCAGGATTAGTTAACAAAAACAAGGAAAGAATTAAGTAAAGATAAAGTTCAGATGATCTGGTGTGAATGAATTTAAAGACGCCGCTGTTGAGACAAAATGGATAAATATGCAGAAATTATTAGAATATTGTGAACCAGTTGAGCTGACAACTTTCCGATTCAGAAGCATCGGAAGTATTTTGAAAGTAAGCCTTGCATTTAAATTTGAATGACACTTCAATTTTATTCAAGTGTAATTCTTGAATTACACTTTACATGATTTTAGTAATTCTAACTAATCTTATTTCACAGTCAAAACTTATAACAAAACATATTACAGACTCGTACAATATATACGATTACAAAATATATGCCGGTATGCAAGATCGAAAGATTTTTAATTATGTTTGCTAGCAAACATTTCTGACCTATTTATAGAAATTATG
>JAQIXG010003100.1:0-15795 GCA_034700105.1 Oconnorella tubifera
GATAACACTTTGAGTTAGATATCGCCATCTGACGACGAATCCAGATAATAATAGCCTAATAACCTCCTATTTCATTATTATGATTAGTATTTGAAATGTCTGGTTACATTGTTATAGCCACAGTAATTTTGTACAGTTTACTATAAAAGTATGTATTGTGAATATATTGTGTATGTATATATTGTGATTTAATTTTGCATTTTCACTGATAACATTAAGACGGATTGCTGTATTTCTTTTAATACTTCGCCGAGCATCTTGTTCGATATAAATGTTCATTTCTCCCGGTAAATTTCACTTGAAAGACATCTATCTGGCGAATAGCTATAATTTAAAGAAATATGGTATAAAATATTATTCCTAAAGTTAATTTTGTTTTCATTGTATTTGACGAAATCAAGTAATGGTTTTGCTCTGTTCAAAATATTGCAATTAATATTTTAAAACTTCTAATTTAAGGAGAAGAAGAATTACTAAATTCTGAAAATTTTACGACTTCGATGGTCCAAATTGTAACTTTAACGGAAGTTAATATTTACATAAAATATCACTCGACAGAGGACGCTGTGATTCGAGTGAAATTGTCCAAAGTGACATTGCTCGAGGCACAATATACCGGGCTGATAGCTTCCTATGATATCGGAAAACACGAGGTTACTTTTGAGATGAAAATGTACAAAATTTGATGCAAGCTTAGTCTTATTCAAAAAATTATGATAGTTAAGTCTTATACAAAATTAGATGAAAGTTTAGTCAATATCTATTTACAAATATTATATTTTTGCCGTATTATATTGTTTCTTTTTACAAATAAACATTTAGATTTTAATAAGTTTAATTTCTTTGCGATTTGATTACTATTCTTGAGCAATAGGTAAACATGTATTCATGTAATAAGATTATTAACTATAATTATTTAAGCTATATTGAATAAATATTGAAAATAATCGGAATTTTACAATAGGTCGAATATTTCTCAGTCAATATTACACACAATTAAAGTTTAATAATAAATTAAATTTAAATCGGGTAAACAGTTGCTAATACTCAATGTCTTTTGATTCACTAAACCATCAATATTAAGCAGAATAATTTCTTAAATTAAATAAAACTCATGATACAGTATACGGCAAGAATTCACTTCATATCCGCTTCCTTATATGACAAACGAGAATAGGCCCCTCCTTTATTTATCACTAAACTCCGCCCCCCCCCTGCGTCATCAAAACATTGTTATGCAAAACTTTTAATTGCAAAGACTGCCTCTTATAACTTTCCATCATTTTTGCAGGTATAGCCTTGTATCATACCTTCTGCTTCGAGCTTCGGGCTACAATAATCATTACTTTGATGACATTAGCGAACTTTCTCTTTATGTAAACAGTACTAGACATGAGAACTCACTAAAACTAGTTTCATTAGATTTAAGCAAATACTGGTTACAGTTTTAAACGCAGCGCGAGGTAGAAAAAAAGGTGTTCTAGTCGGTTTGCACGAATTTTAACCGGTGAATTAGCGTCATTTTGTTGAGTTGACAATAACATTGTGTATACAGCTTACAATAGGACTTAAGGCGATGCTCATAAATATTCAAGCAATGGTTAGTCATTATACAGTTTAGTATTAGTATAGAGTAATATAAATAAGTGTAGAATTTCAGTTATTGCTGAGAAAAGTTACTAGGCCTAGTTAGTATTGTTAGTAGATATAGATATATAATTTTGTTTACAAATTAAAAAATTACTTTTGTTTATTTTATTTTATAAGTAAGCCTATTACAAAGATACTGTAATATATTTATTTAATAGTAGGCCTATCGTATGTTAAAATTTAATTGTAGGCCCTAAGAAATATGTTGTAATGTTAGTTGATATAGTAATATTATGATGTAATATTTAGTAAAAGTTTTTTTAATTTTAAAATCGTTTCGAATTCATAAAACGTTTTTCAGCTATAAAATTAATAATTTCTTTTACAGATGAGAATCTCTTTGTAACAATATTTTATCCTGAAACAAAACAATGTTCAATACCGCTAACTACTAAAGATGCAGTAATTAAATCATCTAAGTAAACAGACTGAATTAAAACCTAACTATAAACATAATTAATAGAAACCAAAACCGAGCATTTGGATCAACTTAACTCTTCCATTTTCGAGAACAGACCAAGTACTAAACCTTGCCCTTATTTTATACATTATTGATAGATTCATCAAAAATTTTATAAGCCATCTTAAAAACAACCGAATTGATTAATCAGATATTACATTTACTTCCCTAGAAACCTTTCGTGATTAAGGTATCTATATCACAAGCAACACCATAACATGGATAAGCTCGTCGGATTGGTATCCGGAGCCCCGAAGACGCGGGTCAATAACGACGACGACTTCGCAGATCGCCTCAGTTCGCGCTACTCCGTCGTCCTGCTCGTTCTTTTCGCTATACTCGTCAGCATGAATCAGTACGTCCGCAATCCGATCACGTGTTGGACGCCTGTGCATTTTACCGGAAGTCATACAAAGTTTGCGACGAACTACTGTTGGGTTAAGAATACTTACTATCTGCCATGGGAGAGAGAGATACCTAGGGTTTGTATATTTATTATACTTTTTTCTTGATTAAATAATTACTAAGAATCTTAGTTGAATTTTTGATCCAGTGTAAAATCTTGGAGTATTTTAGCTATAAAAGGTCCGGCCAATAATAACTTACTATCAATTTATAATTTATGTATATCTTGTATTCACACAAAGTGTAGAAGCAACAGTATAGACAAACGAGAAAGAAAATAAAAATAAAAACCCCCCCACTATATCTAGTGTGTAATTTACATTTGACTATTTAAACTATATGTAACATTTAGTTTACTGTGTGAGATATATAATGAAGTAATATTATTAAAATTAATAAAACATAAGGCAAGCACAAACTTAGAATAGGGCCTGCGAATAAGTAAATACTCAATTAAATGTTTTACTAAATACAGTATTGTAGTTAGTAAATATTGTAGGTTGATTTCTCGTAAATTTATTCCCGTCTTCACTTTATTTGCATAACTGTTTAATTTCGATTTTTACTTTTCAAGTTATTCTTCGAAAATCTCGGTTTATTATCACTCAACATCTATAGCTTATTATTGCTACAGAGTAGCGGAGACTTGAAATATGGAAATGTATGTTTAATGTCAATACACACAATTTTTTTAATTAGATGTTTGCAATACGATACGTGTTGTGACTCTAATAATGGTATAGCCTTGAACTTCTTGCATTAAAAAATGTATATTGATGTTAAGTGCAGCTTAAGTTATTGATTGCATAGTTGAATGACTGATTTTATTATTATTAGAATGTATCTTAAAGTAATTAAGTATTAGGCCTACATTACATTCCAGAGCCTGAGGATATGCATACGCTTAATAATACTGGACAAAGCATATCAGCTTGTAATTTTAAGGATCATTACACTAATAATCTACTTTTAATATTTTGTGATTTAATTAGCTTGTATATTCGAGAATCAAATACAGGCACAAGATTAAACTTACAACGTTTCAATTATATATTAAACAAATCGGAGTACTGTCAACTTGCAATTAATGTATAAATGAAAGCTATGCAATTTTGCAAGACAGTAACAAACTATTAAATTAAATTGCCTGATGTTGCATTATGCAATACGAAATATTGAATGCATTACAGCAGGAAATATAAAATAATGTTGTTATTATAATAGTCATATATATATTCATTTATTATATTGTAAAGACAAATAATAAACAACATTGCAACATCGCAACAATAATCCGTCTACATAATTGCTTCATGCTGTTGCTCAAATAAATAGAGCTTAAGAATTAAGCCGATTTTAAATTAATCTCACTAGTATAAACCTTTATATTTAATTAACGACCATCATGCGAAACGTAACATTAATTCGGCTCACTTGTGATGTAAGCCTATAGATTTCAACCGTCGTTCAAATGAAATATCTCTTCATTTTCATGATTTCAATTTCATGAAATTGGACTACAACTTTTTGGCCTATACTATGTATACTTTGCATTATTTACATTTGATTTAGCAATCATTCAGCGATATCTATTCGTCACAGCAGACATTTACCGCCCGTGTCAAAACCTGGTAGCCCTGTATAAATTTATATTCAAAATCGAAATTTCTGAATTTAATTTTCGAATCCTATTTCTATTTTCATTATTCAGCAGTATTTTATTATACGAGACTATGGATACAAATAAACTGCATAGATTATTTTACAAAGACAATTCTGTAAAACATATAGATTTAATTTTTCTTGTGCTTATGCTTTTATTTTAAAACATAGGCCTAACATATTTAGTAACACTTGTCAAATTGTTTTGCAATATCAAGGACGAAGAGATCGACCAGCGTCAAATGATCCCTTACTATCAATGGATTCCCTTCATCCTACTGGGTCAAGCTCTACTTTTCTTCATACCCTCCGTAGTGTGGCACGGTCTCAACAGCAAGGCAGGAGTAGACGCCGACAATATCCTGGCGGCGGCCCATACCTTCTCGAGAACCGACAAGGTAGAGAGCAGGGATCGAACCCTCAAGATGCTGGCCAACCAAATCGACAGGTTTCTAATGAGTAGAGATAACGCGGGACGACATTGTTTATGTGATTTGAAAAGTGTGGTGTCAGCGACTTGCTGCAGATTATGTGGGAGAAGGTAAGTCAGAGAAGAATTAAATTCTGGAAATTGTAATGAAAAAATAATCATCGATTTTTTTGCAGAGAAGCAATGTCATTCAATAAATTCCTGATAAACAAAAATTTGTTTAATAAGAATAGCTTTTTCAGAGAGTCACCAAGCATCACATTTCTTGTTTCAGATTCACAACAAGTTAGTAAAAATAGCATAAATAAAACTAGCCACAAATAAGTGGCGCAAATAAGGATAAAGTTACCGTTTCTCTTTTAAAATATGTAATCGTAGAAACAAAATTAAAATAGGAAAAAAATTCTTGTATTTTAAAACCTTCCAGATGTACTTTTATATTTATACTTACGGTTATGATTTATACTAATTACTTTTATTATTTATACTACTACTTATTTATGTTTCAGATTGGGTAATTATCTGCTCATTTTGTTTCTCTTCCATAAGCTGTGTTACATCGGTAACGTGATTGGTCAACTGTTTCTTCTTAATGTTGTTCTCTCCACGCGATACACAACATTTGGCATTGACATTATCAAGAATATGGTAGAGCAACGCGATTGGACTGAAGATGGCTATGTTGCTTTTCCCAGAGTGACTCTTTGTAATTTTAAGGTCTGATTGTAAATAAATACTTTTAATATCCAATGATTAATGTACTTGTATAATATAAAAAATAATGATAAATAATACTTTTAATATGAAATATTTAATGTATTTTTCTAAATATATTTCCATAAGAACATTCTGTATATTATGGGTATTTTGTTCATACTGTTATTAACATGACAAGTTATGATTTAAAAAATTTCCAATGTATACAAATATTTATTCTGTACTAGCGAATTATCATGTTATCTGGAGCGGTTATTTATCATTTCTCAATGTTATTAAATGCAGTTTGGCTATAGGTATACAATTGAAGTCTTAAAAAATTGAAATTCTGATTTTAGTAGCCCATATCACTCTATAGTAGTATAAATTCATATAACTACTCAGCCCTCAATATATATATAACTGACTTATAATATAGCATAGTACTAGAACAGTGTACACCCAGCTCTGCAATATTTTTCTTATATGGTCCCTTGCCTAAAATTGCCATTAAAAGTTTTGTAATCTACATATACTACTATCTGTCAGACTTTACTTTAAATCTTTCACTAATCGTCAGAAAATAAACACCAGATAAAACTGAGAATTAATGGCTTGTTGAAATATCATACCAACCACTTATTTGCTGTTAAAGTATATCCTGGTTTTAATGAGATTGTTTATCAAATTCTTCAGCTTTTTAAATAAGATTTTAATTTCATTCTTACTGAGGTTAAACCGCGATACTGTTATTTATACTTGACATTAATATCATCTTATTAACTGAATTGAAAAATGCTCTGTTATTGCAATTGTTCTTATTCAAACATTTTTTGGTTTAATATGAATTTCAATGCTGCAAATGTAAAATTATAATGTATTATCTCGCTCATTGCTAAATTTAAATATATTTATATCAATCTTCTCTCAGTGGAGAATTTGGAGAATTTTTGTGATCATTTAGACAGATTTAAAAAAATGAATGTATATTTAACTGATTTTATTTGTTAAAGTTGTTTTATGCGACTAAATTAATCATCCACCAATTCATTCATCTATCGAGCACTATAATATTATGAGCTAAATTTTATATTTTGAAGGCGATGTTATTTGATAAGTTTCAATATTTATGTAATAATTTCATTATTTTCTGTTGTAATCGAAATTACAATCAATTAGAAGTTATTTGCTTATATTAAATATCTTAGATAAACATACGTAGCAAATTATTTATAAATTATTACTATATGAAATGAGAAATTAATCAATAATAAACCATTGAGATCAATTTAGATAAACTGCCAGCACACTTATATGATAACTGATTAGATCTAATTTGCCTTTAAGTAGCGAAGCAAATATGCATAATAATTTTATGATGCATTTTAAGAAAACATTAAATAGATCTAGTGTTTACATGTCTCATAAATAGTGATGGATCGGTAGCCCATTAAGCGGAGGTGACGTGGATAATAATATTAAAATATTACATTTAATGGTAATCGTACCTTAACTGAAAAAATGATTTATTTAATCAAGAACGAATCGATTTATTTATGACAAAGCGATTTATTGTGTATTACTGAAATAGCATATCAAGTAAACTTCACTATATATATATTCACCTATTTATAGATGAGTCTAGTAGATTAATAGATGCTCCTCTATACTACTAATTTTAATATTTATTGCCGTGTGCCTCAAGGGCCTACAGTTAAAAGCCTGCAGTTTTATAATAATTTTAACACACAACATTGCGATAACAGAAAATCAATATTAATCATTCCTGAATTTCTGTTTTAAAAATTTCACTTTTTTGGAAGAGTTTACAGGTTGCTCAAAAAAGAATGCATTAATATATTTTTACACTATTTAAGGTTCGCGGACAAGATATGACCAATGTACACCAGTACACTATCCAGTGTGTTCTTCCAGTTAATCTATACAATGAGAAGATCTACGTCTTTCTCTGGTACTGGATGATCATCGTTGCAGCCATCAGTGTTGTCAGTTTCATTGTTTGGCTTTTGCGAGCGCTCATTTTTCGCGATAGACTTCGCTTTATTCAGAATCACATCAAACTTGGAAAGGTTGGTTTGGAATGGATTTTGCATGGATTTTTAATTTTGGCAAATTTGTTCATTCTATGTGTTCAAATTTTGAAGTTGTTTTTAAAGGAATTATTGCCTATAAATATATCGTTATTATATGTGATGATGCTCCTGGTTATGCTTTCTGAAATGCATTCTAATGATGATTTATTTTAATCTAAAGAATAGGTAAATATTATAATAATCTTTCATCATAAATCAATAAAGAAACACAGAAAATATTCATTAAATTAATAAAGATCAACAGGAATTATTCCTTTATGTTATTATTTTTGTTTATAATAAAAGGTAGCCAAAGATGGAACGAACACACCAGAAAGAGCTCAGTCGTTCACAAGAAGGTACCTGCAGCAAGACGGAGCTTTTATTCTCAGGCTCATCGCACACAATACAAACAGTGAGTCAATGCATACATTTAATTAATTTGTTGCAATCTGTACTTGTAGTTTTAGCCAGTTTTATCAGTTGTAGTTCTAGCCAGTTTTATTTAAATTTTATTACCTTAAATCAAGAGATTTTTTATAGCAAATAACTAAGTGAGAAAATACTACATTGCAATTGCGGTCTGGTCTAGTTGTAAGGATTGTTTTTTTTTAAACTTTTTATTCATTTATTTGCAAAAATATTTTGCTGTATTAAAACTACATACCTTATATCACTTAACCATCATAAGTTAATGGACTAATTAGAAACAAAAAATACATTAAATAATCATGAAAGCAAAGAATATAAAAAGCACTGCATCACTGAAATGATTAACGATTAAAAGTATTCGGCTATTTTATATTGATGAACATGTACATTGTATATCCAATAATTTCATTTTCATTTCATTTTTAGACATCACTACAACAGAAGTAACCTGCGCTCTTTGGGAATTATGGTGGGAGAGGGAGAGGGTCCTACTGAAGGCCCAGGAGGCTGATCGTAACGAAGAGGAAGACGGTGAAATGGATGAACTTGATGGTGATGATGATAAACCACGGAGGCATTTAAATGAACCTCCTTTGAGAGAAATTGTGGGTTAACTGTTATAAGACTTGAATTCAATTTGCATTATTTTACTCTGTCATTCCTTAGACTGAGATCGAATTTTAGAAACGTTCATTTATTTAAATGTGACTTCTAGAACATATAAGAATATTTATTGAAGAAATTATCAGGATCTTCATACCAGGATAGTTTAGTGTGTTAAACTGTAATGTAATTTTTAGAAGATGTAATCATTAATTGATACAAAAGAAAGAACTATAGACATTGAGAAGAGGTTTTAATATCAATGGAGTTTATTTAAAATATGATATTTTATATTAAATTCTTCAATTATAATATGTTTTTATATTTAATATTGCCAAGATCATTATTGTACTGTATTATAAATTACAACTAGCAATAAGATGCAGAAGATCAATTTAAACGTTTTAAGACAAAACATATCAAGAATAAATAATCAACTTTCAAAAGGATCCTGATCTTTTAAATCACTTCTTGCCATTAATATTTATGCAAAGAGTCTCACCCAAGATATTGTTCATTTAAGGTAAGTTAACTATAGGCGAGCATTAGTTGGTCTCAATTAAAGATGTAGGGACATGAAACAGTTCTAACCTTAGAAATTCGACTCTTCTATATTTTTTGTAAAAGCTTTTTTCTTGTTGTTTACTGTTACTGTATATTTATTATCATATCATGAACTGTTATAATATTATAGGTATGAACTGCTTGATGATAACATACATTATTTTTATTTCAAAATGACTATCTCAAACCACCTTATCATATATCTTAGTGCTTCTTGATAAATTATGCAACATATCTATATATTTACAGTAAACTTTAGGTCATTGTTATTATCAAATAGTTATATTAAAAGATTAAGTTATGGTCTTTTGTTTTACTTTGTTACATATTTTGAACATCATTTTCGTTGTTATGCTTTTTTAATAACATTCCATATAAACTATAGAGTTCGTAATATAGCTTTACTTTTTGCCAGCGTTTGTTATATTCGCATCATGGTTACAGAGTGTTATGTTGGATTTGAGTTTCCTGCCTTTAAAATTAGATCCTGAAAAAATCTATATTGTGAACTGAGTGATCCAGTTAATTTTATATTTACTTTACTCAGTAAAAGATTAGATTTATCATTTTAGTCACAAGAAATTTACTGTTGATCTTGTAAAAATGAATTTGAAATTTTAAAGCAGAGAGTTTTGTAAAGCACACAAATATATATTTTTGTAAATTTTGAATTTAGATACTTGTCTTATTGGCAATTGTTGTGTATGCAATGATGTAAAAATTGTTGAATTATAGATTCTGTTTAATCAATATATTTCATTTTCACGATTTTTAATACTAACATTTGTAAATATTATTTTTTATTAAGCTGTTAATATTTGGAATAGTTTATTACAGGATTTTGTATAATCTAATACTACAACATATTTTAAACTAGAATCAGTTGCATAAGAATATTTGAGATCTACTGTTTATAAGTCTTTGGCTTTCCAAATTAGGTATCTACATTTATTTTATTAAGGTACTTATTATATTAAACCACGTTAACTACATTCTGCTTGCCATTAACCAGTATAGAAATAATAGTCGTTGATAATATTTATTAATTATTCATATTTAACGGTTTTATTTGCTAATAGTTGGAGTGGAAATGTAATTTATACTCATAATACTACCTGGTTTTAAAACAGTGTTTCATAGTAAGTGCCTTGTAGATTTTGTGTAGTTATGTGTTTCAAATATACGTTTTTTGCATAATATTGTTCTCGCGGTAATACTATTGTCGAATTATTTAATATAAAAAACTAGCTATAGTGTGGTTGTGATTATGTTCATTAAGTTACAACTTGCATAATAATTTCAGACTTGAAACACTAGATGAAAAAACATTCTTTAGCTTATTAATTAAAATATTTGCCTGGAAACTAATAAAATATCACGGATTAATAAATGGAGTACGCCTAAACATAAAACTAATGATAAAAATTAATATGGCTAATCCATGATCACTCCCCCCCCTCTCCTCTTTTATCGTCCATAATCTCTTTTATTTTCAACTTTTAAATTGATGCATAGTTTCTATTTAAAAAAAAAACAAAGATAAAAGGTACACATTGATTATAATGAAACTTTTAGACACAGAAAATAACTATACATCTATTTTAAAGCCATTTACTTGAAGTACTTGAATAAACCATCAATCTAAGCGATACACTACTGCACAAATAGATGTTTGCATCATGTTACAACAAAATAAATAAAATGCCGTATACCTAGAACCTACATTCAACACTCAACATCACAATATTCTTAATCTGTTGACAATATAGCAAGTTATTAAACAGTAATTGGTAGAAGAATTTCGCAGAAAGACATTGCAAGCTGTTGGAACGTGCAATTGGCAAACTTTTTAATTTTGAACACTGAAAATGCACTTCTGAAACGATAAAATCGTTCAAGTATGTAATATTAAAGAGTATGGAGTATAAATTGTACACGCTTAGAGATTCCTTTTCATAATTAAAGTAAAGTTAATGATGTAAAGTTAATAACAAGTTAATTATTATTAATGAATATCACAAATAATGCATAGAAACAAGTCAGAGTCTATAACCCACATTGTGGCGTGACAAATGTTAATTTATAGCAAAATACATATTTTTATTAAATATTGCATGCATATGAACAAAAGTATTGTGCTGTATTTAAATACAATATTCAACAATCACTACATTATTACATTACAAAACAGTTACATCACAGCTAAAGGACTGTAACTATAGCAAACTTGCTCTGAGATTTATATTAAATTTCAAAAAATCTTTATACATTGTCATTAAAGTAATAATCACCTAATTATAGTTATTGATAATTTATCATGTATATTTATTCTAACTACTGGCATGATTAAATCATGCAAAATGACCCTGTTGAAATTTTAATCACAGATTTATCAAAATATGATTCTATCAAAACATAATGCAGAAAGTAAATGCTTCAGGAAATGATTTTCATCGATATGTTCATTGTAATAACTGAAAATCGTATATTTTTGCAACAATCATGAGTTAAATACAGTTAGAAGTATAATATATTGGCAATAAATTATATATATCTAGAAGTATTAAATAATATCGAGATAAATATATCCAAATATGACCATAACCATAAATCTACTGTAAAGAAATTCGTGAATTTAAAAAAGCTAAATAATTTCATTATATTTTTTCGTTTATCCCGTTCCAAATCTTCATATTTCTTATAGAAATGCATTACATAAATAAATTTGGATTAATTTTCTTGGTTATAATATGCTCTTGTACATTTAATCAAACAATATCATTATGTGGTACAACAAGTAAGCAAGATATCAAAACAATAAACAAAAATGAAATATAATATATATGTATATACAAGAATAATTAATGCCAGGCTAACAAAGAAATATACGACTTATGCAATAGCAATATAGAAATAACAATCACAATTATAATACAAAGCAAGACAATCAACCAAAAAACATTTAACTAGATATCATAAAACAAGGTCTAATAACGATACATTAAAACTATTAGATGTGTTTATTAGCTTATTGTACAAACATCAATATTGTACAGATATCAATAGTGTTGTTTTCTATTAGACTATAATATATTTTATTTTAAACTATAACATCAATAATGAAATGTTAATATTTGTAAAACATTTTTATATTCTGAAAACAAATGATATTAGCCATAAGCCATCAAATTAAAGCTAAAGGCGAGACTGTATGTGAGTCTCATTATTTAAGTAAATAATTATAATCAATAATGTAGATAATAATTATGTTAATAGAAAGTAATTCTTAGTATTATCCCAGGTTTCGTCAAAAAGTAAATGTCAATACAGATATTTGCTCGAGAGAAAGTAACATAACATAAAATGTAATCTTAAATATTAATACAAGTTAATATTATAAAAACAATTATTACACTTAACAACAGAAAACCTGGAGCATTTTTCTAGCCTTTATGCCGTTATGTTTTTTTAAAAAAACATGAATGAATCTGATTGAGATTACTTAATTTGCTGAGATTTAAGATTTTTAATTAAAATTGTTCTCCATTTAAGCAACAAACATTACAGTTCACAATGAATAAAATACAATACAATATTACATAGTACAATATTACAATGCAGGTTTCGGAACAGATCCATATAGAACAAGCAACTAAACTAAAACTTCTGTGCAGCAGCAATCTAAGTCATTAATTCATTCACTGGCATTCACAGAATATTCACTTCATCTACACCATCTTCTAGTGGAATCTGTACAAAAGAGTGAACTTCACAACATCAAAACTTACTGATCTATAAAGTGACAGAATATTTCTATCAAGTAATTGAATTTCTAGATATCAAGTAATTTACTTGATTAATTAGCATTGAAAAGAAACTCAAAAGAAAAATCTGACAACCACTGATTATTGAAAAGATATTTTAAAAAGTTAATTATTCAATAGGTAAATGCCGATTTCTTTAGAAACTTTCAGAAATCAACTAAAATAGCAATATTTTTTCCTTTACAAACTTTCAGAAATCAAATAAAAATTTGTATTATTCTAAAACATTTACCCACCATTCAATTAATCTCTTTCTCTCTCAATCTCCATTTGTGCTATCGCGAACTTCAATCTCATGCGACTTATGCGCCAAAATTGCATCACGAAAGCGCGCATCCGGCAACAGCTTGATTTCCACATCATTGGAAAAACCGTGCTTGTGCAAAAGTGCGCGATACTCGGTGGCAGTTCTCTCGCGTCCGTCACTCGACACCAGCATCCCAAGGTCAAAGATCAAGGTCATCAGAGGTCCATCCTTCTGGTCATTCAATACTTTCTCTAATACCAGCAATGCTCCTCCTGTAAATCAAAATTTTAGTGTCAATAGAATTTTATATGGACTATAAATAGGTTAGCTTAAGTTTATATTATGTACAGGAAAGCTTGTGCTTTAGATAATAAGCATTTAATATTATAAACTGGTTCATCTGTTACTAAGAAAACAAAAACTTCTGAATTAATTAATTAAATTAATTAGGAACATAATTGATCATTAAGGATCCATCAAAGATCACTGATATTAAAAGTGGTAGCAAAAATGTTAATTTTATTTATTCAGTAGCTCTATCATGAAAAAACTATATAATGCCACATCTGACACATTTTCAACTGCATAATTAATTTCACACTGTAGTAAACATTTCTTAAACCCAAAATATGTTTTTTATAGCAGTTATCTGTGATATCAAGTTGAGTCAGCTGGCCGTGCAGGCTTACAGGCGCGAAGTCATAAATTTACAATTAAATGTAAAGCAAATATAATTTGAAGGAATATATCTTCAGAACAGCAAGTTCATGTAATTATTACTCAGTAAAAAAGCAGTTTTCATTCTATAAACTAACAGCATTCAAGTTTCACTTTTTCAACGCTGAACTTATAAGCTTACTCTATGATCATCTGGATTTCATTAATTTAAAATAAATTTAACTTCATGCACTAGTAGTAAGTTTATAAACAGCTTGACTTAATTATTTTCTTTAAATCTTATTGAAAAATTTAGGGCATAGTACATTGACTGTCAAATTGATTCTCAAAATTTCAGATATAAACAGAACTCTCCGACATAATTACAGTAAAATACATGGTCTACAATATGAAAAAAACGCAAATAGAATAGTCCTAAATTCTGATTTCCAGTCTGTACATTTCTGACCTTTATGATTTATCACATATTATCAAGAATTATTAATATTAAACTCAGTAATGAAAATTCATACAATATACTTAAAATACATAGCCTCTAAACAATAACGTTAAGTAATACTTCCTGCACTTATATTTCAGATATTGTAATTTTAGGTGACTAAAATATCTGACCAGGATTTAAAGCAGCGTAGACTTTACTCAGCAGTTTGTTAAGACTTGCATCACCCCAGTCGTGAATGACATGACTCAGAATAAATAGATCAACATTAGGTAGATCGCTCTCAAAGAAATCCCCTAGTAAGAAATTAAGATTAAAACATTATATACCTTCACTCAATGACTAACTTAACTGTATTTGTGACTCATTAATAACATAGAGTAACAGATTATGTGCACAAACTTATGCACAGCTTGTGTGCACTTTTGCACAGCTGCGAATTACGAATTATGATGTTCATAACATTATAGGACATGATATTATTACAGAGGAAGTAGCATTAGTCACGCAAATTTTAAATAGATACAAAATTCAAATGTAAATTCAAAAATTTATATAACTTAAGTTATAATGAAATCAACATCAAAACTAATTAGGCAGTCAAAAGTTATGCTAAAAGGAAAGAGTACTCTACCAGAGAGAAGAGAAATGTTGACAGGTTTTGGCTTAGGAAGAAAGTGTTCCATGACATCCACCACGTGATCCAGATCCATGACAGTGACATCCATGTCAGGATATGCCAGTGCCAGGGCCAATCCAACTGCCCCTGTACCCCCTGTAATATTATAACTTAGTAAAAGATTGAAATTAAATAATTAAATAATTCCATCATTTAAATAGTATATTAATTTTAAATAATTTTATTATTTGGATTTTATCTTTTATAATTTATATTTTTTATAATTTTATCATTCAAAGTTGACATATATTATCTTGTTATATCCCATATAACAAGATATAATCTCAAGGCTTTGAAATTTAACAAAAATTGACCTTTAATTAAAAAAGCACAATTTATTCAATACAATTAGTTTCAGACAAATTTTCTTCAACAATTTAACTTCCCTAGCAAAACAGATTAAGTCAATTAATAATAACTATACCTCCGAGATCACAGGCCGTTTTGTAGCGATTCAGATTGAAAGCCCGTACTGCAATTGGAGCGTCGAAAGTAGAGAACAAATGCATCGTTTGAAGAAACTCTAGTTGTTTGGTTCTGCTCGCATAGAAGCCACTACCGTCTGAAAACAGCTCTTCGCCGCAACCCAGGGCTTTGCTTAACTGAGGCTTTCCTAAAGTAAATAGAAAATCAATAAAAAGTAATATTTTATAGCAATTTCTAGATTACACTTTAGTTTTGTATACTAATTTTTAAACACTTCATTTCGATCGCATTTGCATGTCACAGACCAAAATGCTGGTGATCATATATTTAGATGAATCAGATAATTAGTCATATATTATATAAAGGATTATATAAAATTGAGGTCAATATGGCCGATGTGAAAAATTAATTAGTTTTGTCAAATTTGCTATGTTTTCTGACTAATAAATGGCACTCCGTTGCAGCCAAGCCGCTTAAAACTTTAATTAGCGACTTTTATAACAATGA
>JAQIXG010003101.1:0-15791 GCA_034700105.1 Oconnorella tubifera
AGCGCTGAGTTAATGTCACATAAGTTGACAAAGCACCAGAGTTTGTCCATTGATACATCGTCTGTCAGTTTTACTAATAAACATGTATCAGCACTATGTTTTCTTTTTAACGCCATTCTGCAAAATGATAACAAATATCAATTATTACTGTGTCGTTCTTCCGCAGGGGTCCCATCGGAACTCAGTATAGTGTTATATACCGTTAAAATCGTCTCAGTGAGGGCTACACGAATGTCTAAAAATTTCTTGTCGCAAATAAAAACAGAAAAAGAACGTTTCTTTTCTGAAAAAAAAATACATATTGGAACCTAAAATAAGAATTTGACAATAGAAAACCTGACAAATACAGTTTCTGAGAAAAAACCTTCTACTGCATATATTTTAATGAACGATATTGTATTCTAAATACATCCCTTTAGTTGTCGAATATCCCAATTTACATTTCAAAACTTAAATAAAGAGAATTATCCGAGTCAAATATACTTTACAAAATTCTAAACAAATTTCTACAAAGCTTTAACTACAAATAAAATATTTCTTAAATAATAACATAAAATCCTTTAATATCGCTCTTTCAGTAAGAACTTGCAAACATTTATAGTGCGTTGACATGAAGCGACAAAGTCTGGCCGACTTATCGTCAAGACTTTTTCTCGGCTTGAGGTACAGACGTATTATTTATTTGTCGTCGTGACTTGTCACTCATAATAGGCGGGGATTAGCTTATTGACTGACATATAAGATGTTTTTTATTATCATTGCTATAACTTATGGCGCTTTCTTGATTTTCTGTAAATTTAAAGACAACAAATGTGGTCGTATAGCTTAAAAGAATTGTCAGAAAAGTAAAAATGCAGTATTCAAAATGGAACTGATAGATGTTCAATTATTTGATGGGGGTTGGGTTAAGTCAGTAAAACTCCTACTATTTCAGGAAAAACTATAAAAGATGTGAAACTAAAACAGTCATAAAGCCAAAGAAGTCGACACCCATTTTTTAGGCATAGATTTTCTCTGTAAAAAAGTTAAAATTATATCAAAACCGGATCCAGTATAACATTCTAATTGCATAAAATTTATTTGATTTCAGTTAAATGCATATTTGTAAAAACTGAGCAAAAATAGTAAATGTGAGAAATAAATAGAAACTAGGAATGATAGGTCTCAGAATAAAATCAATGCGTGTTCGAAGAGTCAGATATTATCTACTGCATCATTTAAGAACCTGCTTCATTTAAGCTAGAGCTATTAATTACAAGAGGTTCTGTATTTTGACTCTGTACTATTGTATTTTACTGTATAGAATATAATACATATTGTCCTACATCAGGAAACTGGCTAAGCTTGAAAATGCTCATTATTTTTATAATACATTTTCGTAAACATTATCATTATGATGAACGAATAGATTTACAAATTTAAATACACAGTATAAATACCACAATTGATTAGGGTCACTCAAGTTATATTCAAAAATGAGAACTTAATTAATCTGCACAGTCACTGTATAACAAACAACTAAACAAACGTCAAACCACACATCCATATATTCTTGAAATGCTAAGTTATTGGCTAAATGTATTCTTTGAGGTAACATAAAACCTTTCTTGACTTAAAACACATCTCATATTTACGCATTTAAATGTTTCGTGTTTCCATTTATGAATCTACAGTTTTTGATGCCATAAAACCTCTCAGGACATATCTCACAGAGTATGGACGATCTCCTCTATGCTTACATTCATTTACCAGAAGCCATTGTCTTGACCTGAATACTCTATCACAATATATACACAGACAAAAGATAATTCAGACTCATCAGCTCTGTAAACTTTAATATGTATTAGTAGATTTCGTTTCTCAGCCTTATTACATTTGAAAACTTAACAACCAAATCATGCATACCCCTCTCCTCATACCTATAAATCAACTTCAGAAAGTAACTGTTCACAAAAACTGCATTACAGACTTCACACATATGACGAAAAGTATAAATTCCAGTGAGTCGCTGGGACTACTCATTCTCATGCAGTTCTTTTACCAGTAGAAAGGTCTCACTGAAATGTTTCCCGCATGTGCTACAAATTTTTTTTCCATGATGAAACTATTTCTAAAGAAAGCTTAAATATTTTTTGGTCTAGAAAGTGAGATTGCATTCATCACATGCACAATAATGGACATGCTATGTAGTAGCATATGTTAGACAAAATCTCCATCCAGTCACAATTTGACCACAAGTGCTGAACTGAAATGGCTGATAATGCCAATATGCTTTCTGAATTCATGTACTTGTCCCGTACCGTAGAATTTTGAACGTATCAAAAGACGCTTTAAATATGAGAAATGCGAAAATGTCCTAGCACAAATTGTACAAATTTTAGACTCATATACAGTCACGTTGCATCATTGTAAGAGTCCTTACATTTCATATGCACTTTGCTATGCAATCTAACTTTTATTTGATGTAGCCTACAATAAAAGGTTTTGCTGCATTCACTACAAATGTTATTACGCACATTCCTGTGTACATATCTTATGTGTTGTCTCAAATACTTCTTTAACTAAAAAGCATTATCACATTCATTACAAACGTGAGGAAGAGAACTCAGACGACCGACAACTTGCTCTTTCTGTAAAGTATCCAAACTTTGTTCCAATATATTGTCTGATAGCTTATTATTTCCCTGATGCAATTCTTTACAATTCACGTACATTTCTTCATACTACTACCATCTTATTCACCCACTATACACCCTTTCTCTCCTGTAGTATTTTTCATGTGTTCTATAACATGATATTTTAAATAATCTGGACGCTTAAAACTCTTATCACAAATTGTGCACGTTTTTGAATTTATATTACAGTTTAATTTATAAAAGTTTTCAACAGATTTAATTGCTTTCATGTGATATAATATATGCTTTCTAAGCCTAGATAACCAATGAAAAGCTTTACCACATTCACTACAAATGTGATTACGTTCATCGGTGTGCACAACTTTAACGTGTGTTTTCAGACAAGATTTTAAAGCAAAAGTCTTACCACATTCATTACAAATATGATTACGTTCACCAGTGTGTGCAATTTGAACATGTCTTCTCAGACAAGATTTATAAAGAAAAGTCTTATCACATTCACTACAGGCGTATGATCGAGATTTCTGATGATCAGCAACTTCAACATTCTCCTGTGTTTTACTAGATTCTGTCACTTCTTGCAGTAAACCACCACAACTGTACAATTCTTCAAATCGATCGCTAGACGCTGCAGTTTTTTCAAATAAATGATCCGACTTATTACCTGATAACAAATTAATATATTCATGAATGTTTCTATTCATAAAACGATAATTAACAGCACATCTATCTACCATTTCATTACTTTCATTCATCGTTTTCTCTTCGTATCTGTCTCCATGTTGTATCACAGTAAAATTTAAATTAGGTTTAAAACCGTTCACTAATATGGAATCATTTGTCAGTCCATTTTTCATGGAATATCCTAAATCATTTGAACTCTCATTTTCTGAAATAATCAATGATTTGTCATCTGACCTTACAAATTCATCTCTTGATCTCAAATTGGGATGTGTTGATCTCAAATTTTCATCAGACAATCTGACAGTTTCATCAATATCAAAACCAGATTGTAAAGAATTATTATCCATTGATCTAAAAACTTTGTTTTGTAATCGATTGTTGTCGTATTTTAAGCCAAATTCATCTTGCAGTTGTTCCAGCTTCACATCACTATTATAATAATTACAATTTCCATTATTTATCAACAAATTCAACTGATCAGATTGAGAAACATGACATGATTTATCATTTGTAGACACTTCGGTATCAAATTCCTGCTTCAGAAGACTTGCTAAAACATCTAATTCCATAGGATCTTCCAACTTATGTTCGATGTTTCTGTTTAAATTAATTCCTGTTTTATTATCCATTCCAGCGGATGAATACTCAGTTAATTGTGCACATTCCTGTTTGATTACAATAGGATAACCATCTTCTTGAGCATTTTCTGAGTAATCATCTGAAACTAAATTCGAATATGGTGAGAAAGGAATGATTTCAGGTTTAACTTTTTGTTTCGTAATTCCACATCCGTTAAGTGCATTTGAAATACCGAGTTCTGACTCAATGTCACATAAGTTGACAAAACACCGGAATTCGTCAGCTGATCTGACATCGTTTTTCAGTTTTCGTACAAATCTACTGCTAGGAATTTCTCTTATTTTGAAAGCCATTCAACAAAATGAAAAGAAATATCAATTTATAATTGTGTAATTCTACAAAAAAATAACAATACATAAATATATCATTCATAAACATGCAAACGTCTTCTAATTTTAATCCCAATTAATAATTGCAGCTATAATTATTGACGACATTATTTTATACTAAAACATTGACTACAAAATATTATGATCTTCCAATTCTTTTATTTAATTATACATTTTAAAAAAAAGCTTTAAACAAAGAAATTTGAATAATTAAACAGTTTCATAGGCTTAGTAAAAGGTGAAATTTTGAATTTATAAATAAAAGTAGTAATTAATTAATAAAAAAACATACATTTTATTATCGCTCTATGAGAGAATATGCAAAAGTTCGGCTGAAAAGTTTTATTCCTCTCCCCCCCCCCCCCAAGGGCCCCGACCGGGCCCGTGTTCTATTTTATTCCCAGCACTTCTCTACGATCTCATTAACATTAATATCTTGTTTTAAAATAAATATCTTATTTTAAAAGTAGAATTCATTCATATTTCTACACAAAGTAGAATTCTATTCATATTCCTCTACCAGTAATAACAAATGTATCTAAACATCTTTTGATCAACACTTATCCTTCATCATGTCTCTCTTTTAATCACTGATTAGTGGATGATCTGTTCGCCTAATGAAGAGTTAGGAAACATCTATTTACACAGAGAACGATTTATAATTAATTTGATGAGCTTGAACGCTTATGATGCAGTTAGAATAAAATTGAACAATTTGTTAAATAGTTTCACTCTATTAGATGCTTACAAGCTGTTTAATAATTTCTTAATCAGTATAAATGTATTATAAATCTTTTGATTTAAATTTGGTTTATTCGTTAACTTTCTAAAATAAGTTAGAACTTTTGTCTAGTTATTTGACTTGATATATCTCTGTCAGATCAAAGTTCTCTATTATATATACAGGAGGCCTACTTATATAAGTAATACAAAACTTAACTGTATAATAATTGTATAGAATGTATATAGTTAACTATATAATGCTAAATATATAAATATAAAAGTTAACTATATAAATAATATAAAGTAATATTATCCGATTTATTGTGATGGACTGTGTGAAAGATTGTCGTTGAATTTTGGAGAGATCTAATGGTCTAATATATCAGAGTGTAGAAAAATCCTCGCTAGTGATTTATCATTAAGTAATTAAATGAATTTAACGATTTATTGATTAATTTAACTTAACGGAAACTTTAACAGAAAAGTTGGACTTGAGATCTGGCTGTTGCGAGGTGTTTTATTTGAAAAATACTGAAAAATGGAAAAAATGTAGAATTTTCAGAAAATGTACCGCGCCAAAATGATCCTTTGCAAAATTGTAATTTACACACAAAACATTGTAAAAGTAAAAAGTAACGATTAAAAATATTAAATACTATTAGTATAGCTATTTAGATATTATATGATTTTTTAAATACGTTGTGTTTCTAGTTAAATATCAGTTCTCAACATGACAATCTTATTATTATTCAAACTTGAATTGCATTATATCTTAATATAATTCACATCATCACCATGATTTCTGTTTCTGGAGCTAAAACGTTTCCACAATAATGAAGACAAAATGCTCTGGAATTCGTTCATGCACTGTCAATATTTGCAATGTGGGGACAGTTGCAGGCATCGTACACGCATTAAAAGGATGTGGCATTATCAAGAAAGAAATAAAGTTGGAAGACATCAGCTCTGAGTCGGCCCAGACGCAAAACCAAACTGAAACATTACCATTAACATTTTCCCTTGGTGATTTACAAGGAATATCTGAGTGTAATGCAGTCGATGGAATGAATAGGAAACTACTAACTGCTAAGGATTGTCTAAGAAATTGTATAACGACGGTATAAAAACTACTGGCAGTAGGGAGATTGAAAATAATAGTCATAGTTTGAAATTATTATCTGATATTTGTGAGAAAGGGAAGAGAAAACAATTACAAGATAAAAAGGCAACACGTAGTAAAGGCTACCGAAAACGACTTGAAATTAATCAATGTTCTAATCGGATGAAAAATATGAAAATTGTTTTAAATGATATTTTGCATGATAGAGGTAGTGAATGTAAGACTAACGGATCACAAGAAGTTACTCGACAAAAACTGGGTGAAATATCCCATTTTGTTGAAAGTTCATCTTTTAAGAAAAGCTCTAGTAAAGGTAAAAGTTGTAACCACTCTAGTTGTGAAGTGTTGGATCTGCTTCTGGATGATGAATTCAGAGATCATATTGACACATTAGATACGCCCACCAAACAGTCTAGTACCTATGTAAAAAAAACTGGCAATACTGCTCAACACATCACACAAGAACATGAAACAGTATCTTCCATTTCAAATAATAATGTTAACTGTACTGTTACTCACTCTGTTCAAAATGCAAGGAATAATTTGAAAGAAAGAAATTTTATCTTGGGAACACTTGGTTCACTTCCCTTGTTATCACCATTCTCAATGATGACATCCCTGGAATCCTTTCCCAGCACGTCTTTCCGTTCAATTTCAGACAATAACAAACTGACATTGGGATATCAGCATATGCCTTTGCCATAGATTGTAAATCAAAGTGAGATGGGTAATGTTTTTCCAGATTCAGAAAACGCTAATGCGAATCACCTTACAACTCGACTAACTGAAGTGAAAGAGGCAACGCTGCAAGTTGAAGATATCATCACAGAAGGCGCATGTTTTAGAAGAATTGGAAAACAGTGGTGTGGTTATAAATCTACAATTACTGAGGATGTTGATAGGGAAGAAAGAGTTGTTGATAATCAAGTATCTGTGATAGGGAATCTTAATGAAATTAGGTTCTCTGGGATAACTATGAAAAAATCAAATAAGAAACCAGTGATAAGTCTAGCTAATGAAGGACAGCTGACTAAAACAAAGAAGGCTACTGAGAAGAAACAGCATTGCAATGCTACCAGTGACGATGAACTTAGAAAGAATCTGAAGCTGTTGTAAATAATAAGCGAACTTTAGTCGCAGATGAAACTTGCGACAAAAAACAACACAATATTTCAGGAAATATTGAAAGCTCAATAAAAAATAATCAGTTGATGCAATCAGGTGAGAATCAGTCACTGAAAGAAGGCAAGTTGTTCAAGAAAGGTCCAGAATCTGGGATCAATTTACCTTCTAAGTTATGTCTTTCCAATCATCTTGACATCAATAAATCAAAAGCAAAGAAGGACAAGAGAACTTTCTTCTCTTGTCCTTATTGTACTGTGAAGTTGACCAAAGAGAGCTGTATGAAAATGCATGTCCACAGACAACACGTGGGAAAGCATCCATATGTTTGTACGGTGTGTTTAAAGGGTTTCGCTCTGAAATATCTTCTGCTGAATCACAAGTGTGGAGAAAATACTGGCATACACAGCATTCCTGTAACTAGTAATGGTGACTACGCTTGCAGGCTCTGTACAAAAAGATTTAAGAATAAAAATATATTACGCAAACATCAGAAAATGCACGATGACATACGTCCATTTGAGTGTCTACGTTGTCATAAAGAGTAAGAACGAATTGGTGTCTCCAGGATCACATGAGTCGTGTTCATTCGGTTTATATTAGGCATGTTTGCACAACATGCAACCAGACATTTGTAAATGAAGATGATTTAGTGAAGCATGAGCAGAAGCATGAGGTAGTTATGCAAGCAACAATAAGTGCAAAAGATAGTCGACACAAAGCACGTGTGAAGATAGTACAGCCCGTTGAAGATCAACTGTGTCAAGAGTGTGGGAAGAAATTTTCATCTAAGGCAAAATTGGCAGATCATGTTATCGTTCATGTGAAAGAAAAATCTTATGACTATTAATTAGACCACTAATGATAATTCTTTGATGCTGCTGGTTGGATTGTTGTATTCTGAAATATCTTTTGTTGAGAAAAAAATATGCTGAGAAATATATTTCAGTTGTATTGAATTTTATATTTGTATCATTATGTTAGTGACTACAATGAATGTGATGGCTATCAGAAACTAGGATTAAAACAAAAACAGTATTCAATATTGACAATTTTACTATAAGTCGATGCTCATTTTATTATGCATTATATCGTGGCTATTCTTTGACAATTTTGTGACCAAACTATGGAATGGTTAGACTTTGAATGAAAAATGCATTCATTAACTTTTTTGTATTGTGCGTGTAAATGATTGAAATGCAAGTTTTGGCAGTTAAGTTGAATTTAAATTATTTAACATTTAAGTACCTGTAAATAGGCATTAAATTTCTAATTAGCATAATTTGTGTAATGTTGGTAATTGAGTTCACTTTTTTGTTCATGAAATGAAATCTACAGTTATTTAACTTTTTATCCATATTGTTATTTGGAAGCCTGGACTCAATTTCATTTTATTAAGAAGGTTGGAATTCCATAAACATTTCTGAAGCAGCCTAGCTATTTTGTATCACCCTTTACTTTAATATGACGACAGGTTTTAGTTTATGGGCTTTAGATATAGGATTAAGCTGCATTCCATTTTTTCAATTAAATTTATGTCAATGTTTGAAAAATTTTGTCTGAAGAGTTTCAGCAATTCCCTCAACTTTCAATTCCCGTCCTCCCCTCCCCCTCCTCCTCTCTAAATCCGCCAGTATATGCCAGGCGTATGTAAATAAGGCTACTATTATTTAGAGCAACAATAGCATCTTAATGATCGGAACGTTTGACTCGAAGTCTGAAATTCATTGATACAGTCGTAGAAATACAATAATTTTTTAACTTGTTGCATCCTTTAGCAAATTGCTTAATTCGGCAGAAACGTTATTAATCGCCATCTCTTGCTTGAAAAATGAGCTCTTTCTTAATACGCACAATGATTATATGCGTTTTACAGCACTGATCTAATAATAATAACAAGTTATAGTAGAATTATAAGCTATCATCATTATGTCTATTTCTATTTATAATTTATTTCTGCGGTTTGCAAAATAGATAATCTCTGGCCTCTTCTTCTTATTCCATTTCTTATTTGTTTAATTTGACATTAAATTAAAGGTAAAAAAACGGACTTGGACGCGACGGATCCAGGTTCGACTCTCGTTCATGCAATCTAGCAATCGCTGCACCCTTTAGTAAGACGCTTAAATTGACAGCAACATCAGAGACATCATTCATATAACAATGTAATCCAGACGTTAAAATTACCCTTACTATCTTGTTATGATAAATTCTATTCTTATACTTTTTTATTTCTTTCAGTATCATATATTAAATAATCCAACAGTGGTACATTTGATTCTACTACTCTTCCCCAGAGAGGCCTACAATTAAATTTTCTCATTTATTCAGAATACAGAAACCTTCTGATTGTTAACTTTTACATGTAAAATTTTAAAATCTCTACGATGGATGAATCTAGTTGTACCGAATGCTTTGTAAGCATATGTGAAGTGGGTTCAGAGATTGGTATCATGCACGCTTTAAAAGGTTGTGGAGTTGTAAAGAGATGCTCCCAATCAAAGTATGAGTCCAGTGTTATTAATCCACTGAATCAACAAACTGATGCAAGTCTTTCAGTGTCATCTTCGAGACACATCAACGGCAATTCAGAACGTGTTCCCTGTTGTATAAAATGGGAGCGTGAGGATAATTTCTGTGTGACAGAGATAGCCAGCAATTCAAACATTTCAGAAAAAAATGCTAAAAGTTCAGATTTAACTTTAGTGGGTTCCGCTACGGAATATTTTTCAGCTAAAGTAAAACTAGATCAAGACAGTGTCCTGGATGCTGGGTGCTCAAATCTGGCTAATAAATTTAACAATACTGATAATCTATCTAATCAAATCATTGATTTATCTCAATATGAATATGGCTCAAAACGTAACCTAAAGACTAAAAATAAAATATCATATAACCCTAAATTGCGACACTCTAGACCAAATCCAATTAAATCCGAAAAGAATATAGTCAACATTTCAAGTCAGTTTGATAGTGTTATTAAACGACATGTATGTTCATACTGTGGATCGACGTATAAAACAGTGGGTCATTTGCGTGTACATATATACTCGCGGCATAATGAAACACGACCATACAAATGCTCAATGTGTTCACTTCATTTCGCATTAAGGAAAAACTTAATAAAACACGAACGAAGACATGCTGGGGAGGATTTAGGGCAGAGAGGAAGAATATCAAGATTTAAGAGACGAATTCCAACTCCAACTCATGGGTATCAATTAATAAGTCCAAAATCTGATAAATTTCCGAGTTTTCAAAACGGTCTGTTAACAAACTCCAATGAAATGTCTTGTAATGGAGTCCAACGAATTAATGCAACGACAACCAATGGGCAAGGGAATGTTATGTGCGTTTTATTAATGTTAAAAAATATCGATAATGATTCCATTGTTGACACATCAAAAGGTCCAGTGATTTCCTGTATGCCTAATCCAAATGCGTGTAATTCTAATAAAAGTTTACAGGTTTTTGATAATAGTATAACACTTTCCGGAAGTATACATAATGGCCATGGTACTGAGCGTTATGATTGCAATGAATGTGAAATGTCATTTACTGACTTACATCAGCTGAATGATCATATTGCAAAACACATTCCTGTAGCCAATAGCAGGCCAGCAAATAGAATGATAATAAATAAGACCTTGAAGAAAGAGAAAAAGAAAGTTGACCAAAAAAAGTTTTCGGAAGAAACTATTAAAAGTGTAGCAAACATATTGCAGATGGATAGCAAGAAACAATTGAATTCAGCTTGTTTTAATGATGCAGATTTATCAGGATCAAATTCTAAAGTCGTTTTGAATAAGAATTCATTGCTAGATTCCGGCAGTCCTGTCCCGTATGGTTTAAATCGTTTGAAGGAACGCCCTCATGTTTGTGGTGCGTGCGGAAAAGCATTCTTAATTGCATCCAGTCTCCGGGAACACATGCGAAGTATGCATCCAACTATAGATGCGCAGTCAAGTGTAACAACAGAAATGGCAAAGCTGAGCAGTGCTCAGAAAACTGATTGTGTACTTTTGAGAGACAATATATTGCAGAAATATGATGCTGCAAAGAGCCATAACACTGGTGTAAAGGATACAAGTGTGAGCAAATATACATCAAATGATTGCGGCAATAGGATTTCACATGAGAAACCTATGCAGAGTTGTGGTCCCAGTCAACAGCAGATTGGGGCACAGAATGTAAAAACAGATGGACGAGAGAGAAAGCGGGATTTCAGAGGAAAGGGGATAGCTAAATTAGGCAGGGATAAGAAGCAAGAGTTGGAAAAAGAGAGAAATGGTGAACCGGAAAGAGAGTGTAGTGAAGCCGATGATTATGATGATTACGCTGATGACAGTGATACTGAAGAATTAAATTCCAATGTAAAAAATTTGATAGAAGCGACTTGTAGCGAAGATGAAGTTGATAAAAATAGCGATAGATCATTCGAAAAGAAAGTCAGCAAAGTTGATAGGGAGAAAATAATAGAAACAGATCAATATGAAATAGTTGTAAATAAATCCGGCAGCAGTATAGACGATATAGATATAAGTGAAATCAATTTTGATGATATACATCTCACTGATGATGAAAACTTTGATAAAATCATTATCGGGGAAATTGATGCAAATGTGAGTAAAGGAATTTTAAGCAAAAGTGATGCGGAGATTAAAAATACGAGTAAAATGGCTTTTGATAATAAAAGTAATATGAATAAGAATTTAAATAAAATTTTCAAGTTTGGTGATATTCCGAATGTAAGAAAATCTGATACAGAATTTAGTAGTTGTTCACTGACACCTGATGTCAAAAAGGACAATGGCGGCAGTTATAGTGCCAGAAATGCATCAGCTTCTGACACGCTGCCAAGGACACTAGAAACCGATTCAGCTAATTCACATGTCATAAATAAGATTGCCAATGAAAAATATATACAAAGAAATAAATTCTTGAAAGAAAGCGACGCTTCATATACAACTTCAATGGCAACCAACCCTAAGTCTTATGAAAAATTTGAAAAGGATTTGGATGGAAAATTTTCATGCCCACAATGCGAGAAAAAATACAAACGCAGCAATGCAGTGCGCGAACACATTAAGTTTATCCACGATAATAAAGTTAGAAGACGTTACATGTGCTCGATGTGTTCCATGAGTTTTTCTCGTCTAAGGAATCTACATTATCACGAATGGAAGCATAAAGAGGGCCAGGATGTAGGTAAAGGTGTTGATTCTAAGGCTAATCAGTTTAATTTCAAGGAGTCAAAGGATTTTTCTACATGCGATCAATGTGGCAAGATATTTCTTTACCCCTATGAACTAAAACGTCATATGACTAATGTGCACTCTAAGACTAAAGACGAATACTTATGCTTGATATGTATTCAGACTTTCACCAATAAGTCTGATTTAAAAGACCATTGTAGACAAAACCACGATGGTAATACGAGGAGTTTAAACACCAATGACGTAAGTCATTCCGATGATGACGTTGCTCTGATTGATAAACTTTCAGAACTCGCTGTTCCGGTGTCAAGCGGACCTTCTAGTGGTTGGGATTGTAAGGTGTGCGGTAAATGCTGTGGCTCTCAGTCAATACTACTCAAACATTTACGGATTCACTCGAGTTCACGACCTTTCAGTTGTGATCAATGTCTTAGTCGCTTCCACACCGCTTATTTACTAAAGTTCCACATTAAGCTCGTGCATATTGGTGAAAGGCCTTATATTTGTTCTATATGTGGCAAGGCTTTTAAACTACCGTCTAAGTTAAATGCTCACATGTTAGTTCACACTGGGGAGGGTAAGTACCGGTGTGAAGTTTGCGATAAGCGATACACGGGGAGAGACCCACTTATGAAGCATATGCAGGTGCATACCGGTGAACGCATTTCATGTTCGCTTTGCAATAAACAGTTCACATCACAGTCTTACTACAGGTGTCATATCAGAATTGTACATAATGATGAGAGGCGTTTTGTGTGCACTTTGTGCGCACGTAAATTTGCTACACGAAGGGAAATGCTCAATCACGAGTTGATGCACGAGAAAAAGAGAGCGAAGGCTCTGTTGGGAGGTGGTAGAAAGAGAAATAGAAATAGAGCAAAGAAGTATATTTATTAGGATTTAAATGAAAAGTGAGTATGTTTACTCAACAAAGACTAGATTGTTGCCAATTTGAATAAAATTCTTCGAGGAGATCCTGCAGTATTAGGAGCATTGATTTTTTAACTTTAAAAAAGTATTGCAAGTTATTATGTAGTCATTTTTTCAGTTGTACAGTTGCAATGGGAATATGTTAACTTTTTCTCGCAGGATGTCATTAGTGTTTTTGTGTTTGAACAATATTTAATATTTATTATTATTTATTTTATTATAATTTATAACAATTATTTTAGAAATTCAAAAATATCACTAACTGGGTTTCTAATAGTATTATGTCAGTGTGTGGTTTTTAGCAAGTTAGTGAAAGTGAAACTGATTCATTTTTGGATAATTTCAAAATAAGGTCAATGAATGAATGTTTTTGTATAGCTTTGATTTAATTTGTACTTCACTATTTCATAATATATCCTGATTATTTTTTCACTGTTACCATGGAATAATACTAGTTAAGAAAATGAAATTACAGCCGATTTGCCACGTAATTGCTGCACCCTTTAGGCAGGACACACTTTTATATAGTATTGTTACAACAAATTAATTTTTACTATGAAATTGTTTACTTGTTGCACCCTTTAGTAAGGTATCATCTACCATTGCTTCTCTTATGCATCATTTTGCTATGTATCTAGAATCATGGCGCTGCTAACAGAGACGCTATTTTTGGAGGGTGGGGGTAATTTCCCCAACCCCCAGAATTTTTAAACTAATTATTTTTACACTTATTGGAGTAACCATTGGAGTTTATTGCAATCACTTTTCCCCCTGAAAAAGCACGTTATTAAATTTGTTTCCAGAATTAGTAATGTTTATATAGTGTGTTCCAAAAACGAGTGTAAGAGTGAGCCGTAGAAGAGACATGAAAATCTAACAAAAAGATCATCACCTGTTTTTTTAAACAAATTGCGCGTTGGAAAAAGTTATAATGACGTCTCTGGCTGCTAATTTCTTTTTTCTATTTTCTTGTGGCTTATTATTAGTAATTTATTACCACACTTAAGTTGAATTCTCTAGATAATTTCTTAGTTAATGCTGCATATATGACAATAACTATAAATACAGTAATAACTCTCTATTGTTATAGGTAGATGTTTTTATCTTGTATAATTCTATAATGATATATATTCATGCTACATATCGTCCTTATTGTTGGTTTGATATAATTATCTTGATATAATTGTCTGTAAGGGGTGGAAACAAAATGAAAACGTTGGAACTAGCTATTAGATTTTATACACGTTACAATGTTTGCTTATAAAAAATTAATTATTTTTTCAACAAATAAAGCCATACATACAGTTTACTACAACGTAGCATTTCATAAATAGATGAACAATTGAAGCATTTAAACAGATTTTAATCACAGTATTAGATATCAATTCAGTATTTATTTGTTAATTTTTTGCTTTTAAAAATATGACCATATTATTAAAATTCCCTTGATTAAAAAAGTGTGGGGGGACAAATTCCCCACAGTCACCCCTTGATTTTTAGTCACTAACATAATTTCATATATAGCAGAAATGTAATTCCACAAATCATATAAAAATATGTATCTGTATACAAAGTTTAAGCCGACTCCAGTCATAAATTTAATCATTTTTTAAATTAAAATACAGAAATAAATAACTGGTACGGTACCCGTCTCCTTTCCTAACCCTGCGTACGTTCATATAAAGATTTAACTTTATATATTCTGATATAAAATCTAAAATTATAAATAAATACACGAAGATAAAAAGACCATCAAAATATTACAAAAAATGAAAGTAAATGCAACCAATTGTTTACACATTCAATAGAAGCGGCAATAAATAGTTAAATATAATGTAAGCTTAATGCTCTAACTTACAGAGCTTAGATATGCCTCTAATATTTCAGCACTACTCAATTTAGTAAATTTAATCATTTCATTGCAACTGTTTTTCAATATAAAGTCATAAATTTAATTCACATAAGTGTCCACGAATTAACGAAATTACAAATTCTAGTACTGCAGTTACAGAGAGTTGCATTAATTGCTTAATGTTACAACAAAACGGCAAACTGGTGATACATCATAACGGCAAACTGCTGATACGTCATACACTCGATGTTCGAGAAATTCACTCTTAAGATAGCGAAGTAAATAATTTTCTTTGAAAATGACAGAGCAAAGTACATTCACAGCATACACATTATACACATAGCATATATACATAAGAACATAAGTAAATACATAGCATAAATGATACATTTGATGAAAAGGACATTATCCGTAAAAGATCAATGCAAGATATAGTAATAAAAATTTCAACGTTCTTTCTCGTTAGAATGATGACGCCTCTCGTGATACTGCAATCCTGAGCGAAGCATAAAAGATTTTGAACATTTAGAACAGTGGAAT
>JAQIXG010003102.1:0-15785 GCA_034700105.1 Oconnorella tubifera
TATGTTCATGCTTAAGGTTTGCTGACAATCAGCAATGTCTCTTATATTCTCTACGTGAAGGCTGGTGGTTCCGTCAAGCTCGTCTGTCAAATGGATGGTCGTACTTCATTACGATGGTCTAAACAGGATGAAGGTACAAACTGGAAAGATTCCTATATTACTCCTGGACCAGATAGTTTGATGCAGTCTTGTTATTTGGAACCTTCTAACCTTTCACAAAGCACCCTGACCTTGAGTGACCTTCAAATGGGAGACAGGGGGTGGGTGGTTTGCAGCAAGGATGAACAGAATTATTCAGTCTGGCTCAGTATACTTTCCAGTTAGCATTAAATTGATATTAATTTAGCTGATTCGTATGGCTGTGTCATTGATTGATTAATTCAAATTTTAAATATGCTTGATCCATTACAGTTGAGTAAACATTGATTTTAATTATTGTTTCTCTAGATATGTTTTGTAACCAAAACAGTATCAATAAACTAATCCTTGTTTTCAGTTTACGCTATTCTCGTAAATTTTAAGTTCAAATAAATTGCTTTAAAGATAATTCAAATTAGTTGTAAAATACTAGGTAAGATTTTGATGATTGCATTAGCAGCTAGTGTAATATTATTTTCGTTTTGTAATTAATTAACTTCTAGTCATTTATGTGAATAATTACTTAAACTAAAAGCAAGGATTAATGCTGAACAGTTTTGGTTTTAAATATTCAAAGTATTAAATAGTCAAGAGACTTTTTCAAAGTTTAATATAAATAATATTAAGTGAATAAATAGATTCTAGTATCACTGACTATTAATCAGTGATACTAGAATCTATCAAGAGGCTTTTTCAAAGTTATAACTGTTATAAAATTTATTCATCATTTATTCTTAGGTTGATCTTGATTACAAAAAGATTAATTTTTTGTCCTTTTATCAATGAGTCGATCATTCGTTATATATATGACAATCTGCAGAAATATTTTTCATTGCGGTCAAACTTATTTCGATATTTATTGAAAGTCAATTACGTAAACTTGTAACATTTCACTGAAACTATTAGCATTTACTTTTTCAGTTTCAAGTATCAACACGCATGCAGATTATTGATTAATTTGATAAATATTTTGAATTATTATTTCTTATATATAAACTTTACGAGATCTTTATTTTATATAAGTGAACGTGTATCTAGATTCTTTGGAAAGCATTTTATTACAAATTAGCATTCGCTTTTGCTGAAGTGAATGATGAACCTGTAGAAGTCACTTTTTAATCTATTAAAGATTATTTGGGCACTTTTTGCATCACTTTATGGTCTTGCTAAATGTTTCTCTCACCTATTCTCTTAATAATCCCGACCCTTTCTGTGATCTTTGTTTTTGTAATACTTGTTCAGTTGACGCTAGAAAGAAAAGTTCAGATCCATTGATTCTAAATTGTATCATATCTGGCTTTGACGAAGACACTTCTGTACTATCGTACTGGACTCACAAGGGCTCTAGTCAAGTTTCAAGAAAACTTGGGTCTGATAAAAGATGTAATGTTATTCAGGCCACCTCTTACTCGGCATTATTACATATTGAATCTCCTGGTAAGTATACCGTGAAAATTATATTAACTTTATGCTTGTAAATCTTGTATATTTTATATAATAACTAATGATAAGGTCTTTTAATATTTAACTGTCTTTATGTTAATATTTAACTGTCCTTATGTATAGTTTTATTTATAAGTAATCGTAAAGAATTATTAAGCTTTTTTAGTGTTGTTTTTCTGCTCGAGTAAGATTAGCAAAAGTTTGTGTTGTCATAGAAAACAGCTCTATAATTTAAATAAGTACGCTGAATAGTCGTAGAATACAGCTCTATAATTTAAATAAGTATGCTGAATAGTCATAGAATAGTCGTAGAGTGTATTGCCTGATATTTGTTTAACTTTTGAAATTGACCCTTTTTCAATACAAATTAATGCTTGAAATTTTGTTTAAAATAATTGTTACTTTTTTATGATATACGAGTTAATAGTTGTATTTTTTCTATTAAAATTGCTATATTACTTTTAACATCGATGAACTATTTAATGTTATTTTTAAATAACCGCGTACAGTTTATTTAATTTATACTTTATCGATAGTTTAAGATTTTTATTTTTGAGCCTCATCATGTATCTGTATTTCAATCCGTAAATGTAATGATATTTAGAAATTTAAATTTCCGCGATGTTTGATTTACATTGTTGAGCCGACGATTACAAATAATATTAAGTGAATAAATAGATTCTAGTATCACTGATTAATAATCGGTGATTATTGTTTTGAATTAGTTTATAAAAATTATGTTATTTAATTAAACAGGAAAAGCGGATATTGGATCATATGAGTGTAACTTTTTGCTATCTACGAGTCCTGGTTCTTTTCTATTCAGTGAAAGATTTAACATAGATGGTAATAGATTTGCTTTCAATCCATTTTTATATACTTTTTCTCAGCATGTAATGATGATTGATATTTTTATAAACAAAGTTAAAATGAGTGTTTTAAGTCCAACCACTAATTACATGCACATATTGGATAATTTAAATCCATGAATAATATAATATATAATATATACAGATTCTCATTATATATTAATATCGTATATATTAAGAAGCCTTAGTATATACAGATTCTCTGCAGATGTACTGATTTTATTAAAATTATTTTAAATTCCACAATGATTTTACATTTTATTAGCATGGCTTTATAGCAATATAGTTACTGTATACTAAATTAAGCGTAATTGTAATATAGATATAATTTAATGCAAACAATATGAAGTATTTACCGTATTTTAAGATTATTTTATATTCATTTTAGATGCTTCTTTGCCAAACAGTGCTGCAGGAATACTGCAGAGAGATGTAAAGTTTTATTTATTGGCTTTATCTGGGTTGATACTAGTCTGTCTCAGTTTTAATATATATAGATCTTAACGCAGATTTTAATTTTGTATTATGATGCATTTGTACTTTATATATTGACGCTTGATTAAACGCTGCCTTGAATGTTCTAAATGTTTATTTAAGTTTCAGTAACTGTGATATATCGATCTTGATTGTTAGCTTCTAGTATTAGGGTTAGGGTTTCAGTTACAAAGTAGGATTATTAAGCGAATTGTTAGGGTCAATATATAATTTTATTATCTATTTAGTCTATTTAACAGGGTATATAGTTCCAGTACCGTACAATTGTGGAAGAAAGTGTATTTTTTATATTTAATCATCAGATATTGGATATCCTAATTTTAAATTGAATTTTATACTATTGTCAGAAACCTAGATTGCTTTTGTATGCAATAACAATATATAATAAGAATAATAATAGAATAAGGTACTATAATCATGATTATTAATATGATGTGGAGTTTAATCGTGAATCAAAACTTGTTGCATGTTCGATAAATTATTTATTTATTAAGTAATAGAATTTACAGGACTTTAAGATTTATTACAATTAATCCGATTAATTAATTAATAATTTATTTATTATATTATGATTCAGTAACGCGAGTGTAATTATTTTATCTTAATTGGTTTAATTTGTTTTTCTCATTTTGGTATATAAACTATACGAGATTGGCCTCATATAGTTGAGATCAAAACTATATGAGATTGATCTCATATAGTTTTGGTATATAAACTATATGAGATTAAATGTTTAAATATGATTTCAAAATTTAGCTAATAAACACTGATATTATATTGCTGTGATATTTTGAATTTCTGTAATAAGTTATTGGCATTGTTAATATATCATATCTTTAAAATATATACTAATTCCAAGTTTTAGGAAAGAGATTTAATTGTTTACTGAGTAAATAATATATCCTCAAAATTCCTTGAATTTACATTCCATGAATAGACTAAATGCTTAGAATGATATTTAATAAAAGTTAATTTCATTAAACCAGATATTAAGATACAAATTAGAGATTTATAACTTATAAAGTTCGTTAATCCGAGCGTTAAAGTTTTAGTTTTTCATGAAACTTGTCATATCCGTTTGTTATGCAATTAGATCTTATACACAATGTGCTCAGTCAGTGTTGGTGTAATATATTTCCAAAAAAGGTGCTCACACTTACTGTTTTGCAATAAATTTGTTATGATCTGTTTTGAACTCTCATATTTTTAAGCATTGAAATTTTTTATTAGCGGGCTACTATGTGTCAAAAAATTACCCCCCGACTTAAAATTTGTTTCTTTTACATCAAGTTTTTCTACTACAAAGGTACATTATGAGATTAGTAAGATTTTCCTGCACTTTTATTGTTACATTATGTTACTTTATTGCTTCTGTGTTTTTATCTACTGCATGAAATACGAGTTCTGGTGGTTTTGCCCTCTCAAATTGTTTATTACGCTTCATTTGATGGTTGTACTTTATACAGTGGTATTATTTTTGAAGTCATATATCATTCGAGTCAATTACAAAGTTATTTTAAATATTTTATATTCCTAAAAGCGCAAAAAGTTATTTTAGAAGTTAGGTTTTACATGTACGTTTTTGCGTGCATCATTTTATCTGTAGCTTATTTTAGTACGATTTAAAAAAATTCAAGTTACGGTAACAAGTGACCTTTTTGTCTATTGTGCCCTTGATGTGCCTTAGGAAATAAACAAATAAAAAAATTCACATTTCAGAGTTTCACGTTACTATACGAGAACTAGATGAATGTTGTGATATTTAACGATCAAAGAAACTGAATTATTGTGATTATATATAAATAATGTAAGAAACAAGTTCTACAAGTTAACAAGAAAGAGTTAAAGATTTGAACTTTCGTTTTATGTTTGATTTGATAATCATAAATTCTTTATTCGACCGCATGAAGCGTTTTATGCCTACTCAGTTCACAATATTTATATCTCGTTTTGTTTTGATTTTTGAGGAATAAATATTGGTGCATTAAAATTAAATCGTTGTTAAGAATCTTCTTTGTGTTTATATTAAGCAGCACATTAATTGTTACATGTGAATGGCATTAAATAATGTTTTGTTTTACATTTTATATCTAGCTTGTAAATACAATGATCAATTGTACAGGCATAGAAACAACGGATTACATATTATATGCATATATTTGAATATATGATCAGGTTACGGAAAATTGAGCTTCAATGGCGATTAATTAACGTACAGTTTGTAATGCCAAACAAGCACAAATGAGAAATACTGCACTATAATACGCGTATGCATTATGCTAATGAAATTGCAATCATCCGGATAAAATTATTATAACAATTAGCAGTAATATAACAAATAACATTATAATGTGAATTATAAAACTGTTCATTTATTTATTGTAATAAGAATTGCTGCCGATAATATTAGAGTTAGGAATGTTTGTTAATTAATGTGATCAACAGTAATCAGTCAGTGATATAAGAAAACTGGATTTTTTTCTAATGGGTCACCATCTATTGCAATAGAAACTAACACAGTAGTTTTTATTTTAGATTTTTACTGTTATGTTTATTCATTGTGATTCATTATAACGTTTTGGTATTGAATACAACAAAAATTAGAGATCATTACATAAAGTAGTTTAAAGATAACTAATATAATAATAATAATTAATGGCTAATTAATAATAAATTAATGGCTATTAATTTGCTTTTCATTAAATAAAAATAAAGCAATTATAAATCAACGCTGTTACAGTTTAAGCAATGTTTAAAGCATTAGTAATGTGATTCACAGCATTTGAAATGTGATAGTTAATATGATACATTTCAGAACTAAATAACTTTCACAGTATCTAAAGTATGAAAGTTATTTATCTTAATAAACACATTCTTCTGTAGATATTAAAAACTTATAAACAGAAAACATAATGAATTTATGAAGAGTAATTTACAATATAATTATCATACTCTCATAGAGTAACAAAAATAATGAAAATATAATAGTCTTTGCACATTTCCATTTGCAAAGTTTCAACATTGCAAGTTTAAACCAAGATTAAACTTGCAAATTTAAAACTTTGTTTATCAATTTATACAGTTTGATAAAAAATAAATTCTTCTCTACTATCCACTAATTCTTAATTATAACAATAAGATTTCAAGAAATCTCATTTACAATTGAATAAAGTGTATAAAATGCACAGTAACAACATTTAATGTTTAATAAGAAAGCGCTGTAAGCAAAATACACTGGGACTTACTGTCTGTTACAATAAATAATTGAATCTAAAAAATTAATGTCTGCATTGGTTAAACCAATGAAGAAATTTTGCAAGAATATTATTACAACAATTTAGTTATATATTTTACTAGAAACAATTTAATCTACAATACTGTTCAATTATTTTAAAACTTTTTACAATTTTATTTACTTTACACAAAGCGTAAATCGAATTAAACCATAATGATACCTTATTATGCAATTAAGATGTATCGTTAAAATATGTGTAGTATAAATATTTAAAAAGTAACACTGAGAATTTTACCAACCCAATTTAACGTTAATGATATTCAATTTGATACAAAGTTTTACACTCTCAACAGCAAAATATTCCCATTACTAAAATACTAAATTAAACAAAAATTTCAAAAATTGCATGCATCTATACAATGCGCAAAACTAAATATATTGAGAAATTTTTGCAATTGACAATAATAATGACTAAAAAGCTACAAAGATCAATGTCAGCTAGATCATGCATCGTTTTAACCAAATAGCAGACAAGCTACGAACACAATAAAGATTAAATGAACGTGATTTTGAGCACTAATTCCCTTTCATCACAAATAAAGATACTTCGACATGCCAGTTCCGAAATGAAACGGCAACTGATTCTGCAATACTTTGTAATCTTTTTCCACGACGATTAAACAGATTATCCCTCACATCTTTAGTGACATGTTTGAGCGCCCTATCTATCTCCAGCCCTTCTCAAAGTCGTTTTGACAAAGCCTGAATGTACAGAGATCCCGACATAGGATGACGATAGGATGAAACACCGGGTATGGAAGAATAGGACATTAAGTCCCACTGGGCTCACCATTAAGGCTCACTGGGCACAAGACAGGCTTTCAGTTCAGTTGACATTGGGTCTTGATACTGAAGCGATAGTGGTCCGGGGTTACGTGAATCGCCTTGTTCACTGTTGGGACATGGGTTATTGTCATTGGAAGGCACTCTCGGGGTGTCCATTGACACATAACTGTTATATTCTCTAAGGCCTGCAGTAACGTCTGATTGTAAATTCTGACTTTCAGGCCGTTCAGCGATGTTTGGTGAATCTAAGACTAGAGTGCTGCTGTGAAACACTTGATTCACTAGCTGGAATTAAAGGTGAAAATGAAGATAATAAACAGTTACTTTGCTTTAACTTTATTTATTTCCACACTAACTACAGTTAAATTAAATTTGAACACGATATAATAATGTTAAACAATGCATCATTTAAATGTAATATTTTAACTTAAATTAAAATATTAAATAAGCATAATCATCCTGCAACTGCGCTTAATTCAATATTACTAGAACAGTACTGTGATCATCTCAGAAACTAAGGCAATGTAATGGTATATCCTGAAGGTTATTTTAATAATTTCAAAGTTCCTTTCATAATCATTTAGTAAACAAATTTACTGAATAAGATTACTAATTTATTATCGATGCACTGTTTCAACAACGCATTTTAAGTTTTAGACAATTTAAAGTATAGTTGTATAAAATGTAAACATACTGGTCATGCAAGCCTGAATAAAGAACAGCTTTGGTTGCCCCATCAGACTAGGGCAGTTTTTATCGGAGAAAAATTTAACAATATCCAGTGTCTTGATAGCCTTCCCATCACTGGAAAACACAATTCCTTGTTTTCCATGCGTCATGATACAACAAACAAAAGCGTCGTAATCTTTATGATCCATCAAATAAGTAGTCAGCAAAATTGATTGAATTGTCTTATAAGTCGAATTCAAATCATAACTTACATCAAACTTCAAATGTGTAAATAGATCACGCATCATTACTAAAAAATAGAAAAAATTAAGTTTCGACACATTCCAAGAAAATAATATTTTGTTGAGACAATTGCAGAAATAACGCAATATCAAGATACGAGTTAAATGAAAAACTATGGTGCATTATGTGGTCATGGAAGATTAACACTAGGTGTTATTGGATAGATGTTTGTTCACTAGCATATCGATGTGAAGTCTGATTGAATTTATAGAATGATATATGTACTTCTTTGTTAAAACTAAGCCAAAAATGAAATTTGAAAAAAAATAATCTATGCCTTTCAGTTGATCGATTATAACTGAAACAATTGTTGTAAAAGAGTCTTTACTTTACATTTAAAAATTTACAAGAGAAAAAAAGGCAGAAAGTCAACTACAAATAAGTAAAGCCTTCAAATAAACAAGCGCTACACAATATCTCATTTTACTTTTATGTGTGTATATACAGGGTGTGCAGAAAAAATTACCTCCTAGCGACTTTTCAATAACTAAGTCAAAACTAAATATTTGTTTTCAAACTTTTGTCAGTGTGTAGAGGAAGAAATTTGACATCTAACTACCAAATTTCACTTCGATACCTTAACGCGTTCAAAAATTATGAACTTTTTATGAAAAACTTAATTTTAATTTAACCAAGCTTAATACTAGAGCGGTTTTGGAATTGTGTGATTCCAAAACCGATTGTGGGTAACCAAAAGAGCCCCTCTCTGTTCTTATCTGAGCCAGGAATCTCTTTCTTTTTGCTGATACGGTTGTGCTCATGAAATTTTGTGACAAATCAATGCAAACCTATTGCTCATTAGTTTTCATTCTGTTGTGACTTAACTATAATGTAGGCTCAAATATTTTGCAGGAATTGCCTCACGGTTCTGATAGTCTCAATGGTTAATACTTAACATATATTTCAGGAGTATTTACCTCTTTTAATGAGGCAATTGCTAAACTTCAATAATCTGGAAAATTCTGACTCAATTAAATCGAAATTTGAAGTTTTTTCATAGAAACGTTTGAAAAAGTTGAGGTATCAAAGCGAAATTTGGTGATTAGATGTCAAATGTCCTCCTCTACTAAATGACAAAATTTTGAGAAAAAATAATTACTTTTGGCTTAGTTATCGATATGTTGCTAGGAAGTCATTTTTTTGGCGCACCCTGTACATATAATGTGCCTAGTTTAATTGACAGCAAATGTTAACTGTAATTATAAATATAATATAACCCATTATAAACGTAATGACAATCTTGCCTGCATCAATATCTGAACCATCTCTTTGCCAGAGATTATTATGAATTACATCTTCACATGATTCATCAAAGTTTTTAATGTTTATAATAATACATTTACCATGCACTGGTTTATTCATTGGATACTTTCCTATACCAAGAGACTCGTATGCGGCTAAAAAGAATTATAGTTGATTTAATAATGTAATCTTTTTTTCAGTTAAAGATATTCAAATCTGTTTTTTATACTAATAGAATTACACTACTGTTACTTAATACACATTATAATGACACTACACAAATACTAACTTGATATTGTCAATCTATTAAATAAGATCCAACCAAACAGAAAAAGGGATGCCATTAATATATTATATATTTATGAAATCTATGAATAGCCTCAGGAGCAAAAAAACACTATTCTAAATATAGCTATAAATAATGCAATGCAATAAATAGAGCAAATGAGAATATTTAGTTATAAACTAACACTATGGATTAGATCCAATAGAATCAACCAGAATTGAAGTTATCAATTTTTCAGACTTTGCAACATTGCTTCTATCTAAATCAGCGGTAGGTGCCAAATCTGGCTGCAGATTCAACTTCGCTGCTTGAGCAGCAAACTCTTTTTCTAAAAATAAGCAATGAAAATGTTTCCTTTATGCAGAGTTTAAACATTATTAATATAGTTAAAGTATAATAATATTACATAACACATAAAAAATGATATATCAATGAAGCGTGCTAAAGCAATCAGTCGAGAGATACAAAAATTGTGATGGACACTGAACTTAGAGATTGCGGGCTAAAAAAATCTAGTTTTAGTAAAGTTACTCGCAGCAAACTATACCGAGATGCTTGATTTTATATCTAGGTTTCTAACATTTGCTAGGTAGCATTTATAAAGTTATTGTAACATTTGCTAGAAAACGTTTAAGAGTCTAAAAACGCTGATATTTGAAGCTATAATCTTATGCCAGTAAGATATACAATTCAAGTTCACTTTACTTAAAAGTTGAAATAAATCATCAGTGACTGTCATCTCAAAATTCTACACTTAGAAATTTTAATTATCATCAAAATTAATATTTTAAAAAAGAATTATAGCAATAAAAATAAAATGACAGCAAAACTTAAGCGTTGCATTTAACAGAAAATTATAAAGTGTACGCATGTGCATACATATACATGTGAACTATAAATTTATTCGCATTTTACAAGCAAGCGCATAACAATCAAACAAACCTTCCCTTTGTTCAATGCTCAATTGATCGCGTAGAATTGGCAAAAGGACTTCACCAAGTGGAAACTTCGTTTTCTATCTAAAGATGAAATAATCATTTGAAAAAATGCAAAAATAAATCTACTAACGCAATTTAAAAAAGAGAACCCCAAGGGAACAAGACATGAAACAAGATATAAATTTGCAAAGTAGCAAAGTAATTTTATATTAAAAAAACATGAAAACTAACGGAACTAAAACAAAATGCTTGGGTACCTTCGGTTTCACACCTCATCGACATAAAATAATTAATATATCAAAAGGTAATATATAGGTAATATATTATAATAGATAATACATTACATACATTAGAGAATTAGTATTAGGAAATATATTAGGATTATTAAGATTAAAGTTAAGGGCATGGTAAAGATTTGTGATTAGAATTTTTAAATCATACTAAAAGTTGTATTCAATTAATAAACATCGATTCTATTTTCAAAATAAATTGATATACAACTACAGGAAATTAAGTCAACCTAATGAATTAACGTATCTTGTATCTTCTAAACCACTTAATATATGCAGCGTTATTTTTCCGCGTAAAAAACATTATAAAGCAGTAAATCAAGAAAAATTATGTTTCATATTTACCATTGCCGTTATCATCGTCCCACCAAATAATCTTAAGTTGATCGTTGCACTCAGCATTAATTGGATGACTTAGTATCTGCTGCGCTGCGGAGTAAAATAGAAGACATCTCGCTCCATATGCAACTGTTGTAGGGTCATGCCGGCCGATCCCCAGTAGTATGTCTCAAACATAGTCAATATAGGAGTGGCCAGTTCGCATGCAAAGTAGAGAGTTTCATTTGACTGTCAAAAATATAAACGTATTCGACGATTATACACAACTTTGCTAAATATATTTGTAAAAGCGGTTAAATATATTAGTAAACGGATGCACATATTACTGACAAATATATATATATAACACTGCATATCTTGAAGGGTTTATCTAACAATCAGATTAGTATTTGTTGTTTATATGTAGTTTATAAATGTATATATTTAGTTTTACAGAAGTATATAATAAATGCATTCTAGAGAACTTACCGTCATATCTGTAAGACTATAAATGCTGCATTTATAATCTCTGAGTACATTTCCAGCGCGATGATACGGTTCCGCGTAGGTGCCACTACCACTACCTGGGATTCGCACCACTGATCTCTATATAGAATACATATATATAGATATATATAGAGATCTGTGATTCGCACTTAATCTTCCCTGCCTCTACAATAAGAGTTATATGAATAGTTCTATTATTTGCCTGTATAATAAGACTTTCATGTATTCACATGGTCCCATGTTTCTAAATGTAAACATTGACACGCCCACTCAGATCAGAAACTCGAGTTAAACTAGATTTAATCTAGATTTAAATTAGGATTAATCATAGATTAAACTCGGATTAAACTTGAGTTACGTAATAAATTAACTAACATATCAGTAAAATTAATGCGGGAGGTATATATTTGCATTTACAACTATAACTCTATGTTTAATTGACTTTCAAACCACTTAAAACAACTTGAAAAAGAGATGCAAGATCATTATTATATTATATATTTTTTGTTTTGCACTTTATTTTCAGTCAATATTTCTCCCCCTTCTCCATTAAGCTGCGTTGATTGACATCAAATCATGCGCCATCTGTCGATTCCCTCGTCGCGTCTGATGTTATTCTTTGGGCTGCTGCTGATTCCGCTTACAAGTTCATTGATTGAATCGAAGAGAAAAATGAAAAATGATTTTGTTAAAAACGTTCATATTGTTTTTATGAATCATCTTGGTGAGTAATGTTGCTAGAAGTTGTTGTAGTCTTTCTAAATGAGATTCGGATAAGCTTTGTTTGAAGCGATTTATAACCCTAACCCTAAACGTTAAATATACTCAAGATATAGATATAAACCTTAATATAGCCTTAACCCTAATTACTGTTAACCCTTAAATGTTAATAACATATCTTTTGCATATCAAAGTTTGAATTGTAATAATATTTGTATTCAGTTTTTAAACTATTGTTATTTTAATAGTAATTCAATTAATATTCTAGTAAATTATTTATCCTGCCTATTATTATTTATTATTATTATTTATTAATTATTTATTACTTTGTCTACGTTACTAATTATATTACTAATTATAAAATAATTCTATATATTTATATTGTAGATGTTGGTTATGCAGACTTTATTAATAACATACTTAATGAATACTTTGTGACATATTATCCCCGGGCAATTGCCCTCGCTAAAAACTTGACCCAGATGGGGTACGTAGAGACCTTTGTCTACACAACCCACCCTTGGCTAGTTAGTCTTTACCTGGATTGTCCGCAGAATCTCATACTGAATGGAATAAAACTCAAGGTATGGATAAGATATGCTCGGGAGAAGGGTACATGGGAAAGGTTGATATGATTATAGGCTTGGTAGAAGGGTACATAGGGAAGGGGAATAGAGAGAATAAGTTTATTGGCTTGAAGGAAGTGTACATGAGGAAGGAATCGTGGAAAACGATATTATAGTTAGTGACTTATGGGATTGATCAGATAATAAATAGGCTTGGTAGAAGGGTACGGAGTTACGAATGATTAATTTACTAATAAATATGCTTGGTAGAAGGGTACTGAGTTGCAAATGATTTGATTTGAAACAATAAGTTGATCATTATTCAACTGACATCCTAACAGAAGGATCTTTCTATCATGTATTTTAATATGCATGGTTTTAATCAGGGTTTAATATTTCTGAAGAAATGTGTGATGATAACATTTATGATGTCATTTATATCCAAGAACATTGGTTGTCACCAGCTTTAATTAATCAAATTTTAAATTTTAGTGAAAACTATATAGCATTTGGGATGTCAGCAATGGACTTCTATTTCTGAGAGTTATTTAATGGTAGGCCTTGGGGTGGAACAGCAATACTAATTAAGAAACAATATTCTTCAGTATGCTCTGATGTATCTATATTTGAGCGGGTAGTATGTGTTAGATTGCGTGATTTATTATTTGTAAATGTTTATCTTCCCTGTGAAGATGGATCTATCTCAACACTTAATCTATTACATGAAATAATTGCAAATGTTACTGATATTATTGAGTTATCTACTTATGAATATTTAGTGTTTGGTGGTGATTTGAATATATCTCGTCACACATCACATGCAATAACAGTTAATGATTTTCTTTGTACATATAAAATGAAGGTTACAAAGCCTAGTTGCCAAACGTCACAGCAAGACGATATTTTGCATAAAAATGACTATACTTTTGCAAATGAAAAGCTTAGTAGTCCTATCGATTTTTTATGTGTTACAGATAAGTTAGTAAACTGTGTTGCTAATTATGGTGCGGTACATAATGCGTCAAATCATTCAGATCATTTGCCAGTTGCCTTTCTTTTAATTTATCCACTGAATTAGACATATATAAATTTATTCACTCAGGTTTGATTTAAAAGAATTAAATAATAAAAATGTTTCTGAAAAACAAGCAACTAAATCTTCCAGATGGGATAAGGATAATATTGATTTATATTATCATCTTACAAGACAGTTATTGTATCCGGTTTATGATCAACTGATGCATTATAAAAATAACAATACTGATCTTACACCTGATACTATTGATATATTATATACCAGTTCAGTAGCTCACAGTAGCTGCTCTGCTGCAATCTTCTGATAGCTGTGTACCAAAAAAGAGTCTTAAATGTTGGTGGAACAGCGAGCTTACTAGTCTAAAAAAGAAATCAATTGCTTTGAACCGACTCTAAACAGTTGTATGGTTATATTTATGATAATAAAAATAAAGAAAAATTGAAGTATAAAATTGCTATTAAAACAGCAAAACATGAAAACAATAATTGTATTTCCAATGAATTACATGAGGCATTGGTCTTTAAAAATTCTGTTAGTTTTTGGAAAACCTGAATAAATAAAGTATGTACACCAATAAAAAGCAATACTGTAATAGAAGATAATCTGTCTGCTGGGAAAGCTGCTGAACAGTTTAGCACATTTTTTAAGCAAACAACCTCCCCTATTTCCTCTGAATTTGATAAACTTAAACGTGAAGAGTATTTAGAATAAATAATATATTATACTGGTGACGTGTTATCAAAACAAATGTACTTTACTGTTGAAACGGTTGCTATTGCATTTTGCAAAAATGGACTTGGGTAAATCTAGTGGATTCGATAATGTATAAGTTGAACATATCAATTATTGTTATCCAGTAATTTTTTCTATTTTATCAAATTTATTTGAATCCATGTTAACAAATAGTTTTGTTCCTTCCGGTTTTGGTAGAGGCATCACAATTCCAATACCAAGGGCAGAAAGTATAAGAGGATTTCATGCAATTAATTCATTCAGGGGAATTACTCTGAGTCCAATTATTTCAAAATTATTTGAACTTTGCTTATTGATGTTATTTTCTGATAATCGTTTAACTTCCACAAATCAATTTGAATTTAAGGCTAAATTAGGCTGTCCCCTTGCTATATATACTCTCAGAAAAGTATTAGACTATTATGTTATTAAAAATTCAATTATTAACATGTGTTTTATGTATATGGCTAAAGGTTTTGATAAAGTTAATCATTCTATGTTATATATTATGAAAACTTATGAAGCGTAATATGCCTGTACAGTTAGTAAAGTTATTATCGTATTGGTATAGTATTTCATTTAACTTTGTTCGATGGCAAAATTGCTTATCCCAACCGTATAAATTATCTGGAATCAGACAAGGAGGTGTGCTTAGTCACGCCCTCTTTTCAGTTTATGTTAATGATTTATTAAATAAGTTTAGATCATATGGCTGTATATATCAGGGTTTCACTGTCAGTGCCTTGATGTATACAGACGACTTAGTGTCATTTATTGCCATCAATATCAGTTTTGCAAACTATGATAAATGTTTGTTGTTCAGAACTGTCGCTACTAGATTGAAATATTAATTCTAATAAATCGGCGGCTATGAGAATTGGAATTGGCAAAAGATTTGGAGTTATGTGCATTGAATCTGAAAACCTAAGTAAAGCATATCTTTAACTTCGCAGGTGCTGAAGTTATAAACTAACTAGCGAATATATTTCATTCTGAAATTGGCATTTTCAAAATAATTTTAATCTATAATTTATAATGAATTTTACTCATTGTGCAATATTATTTAATAAAAATATGTAAAGAAATATTTTTGTAATTATTAATAACTGCTTAATTATTCAAGATTATTATTTCTTGTTAAGTAATTATGTG
>JAQIXG010003103.1:0-15783 GCA_034700105.1 Oconnorella tubifera
TATATACGCCTTATAGTTAAAAGCGTTGTTCAAAAGCATTAAAGCGTAGCTGTTTAATATATAAATATAAATCTAGCAAAATAACATTTTTTTCAAAATTTAACCATAATACACCTTAATGCAATTCTCTGGCGTGTAAAATTTTCCACAAGGCGTAATTTTAACGTTTTATTTACGCCATGAGCTTATAGTAACAACAATTAGTCATACATTCTATGCGTGTTATCTTAGTAAATACAGGTTTACAATGGGTTAGAATTTGGGTATTTGATTATTTTTACATCTGTGGATTGTTATTTATGTAACATTTATGTATTGTTTGGAATCGATTAATCTTAACCCAAACTCTAACCCTAATCCAATATACTTTAATATTGCATTAACTTGTACATTCTATCTGGACCGATTTGTTGAGATAAAATGATATTACGCTTAGTTTTTTTCGGCTGTATTGTATTATTCATGTAAATTGTTTCATTCTTACAATATTTGTAATATGTTCAAGTATTTTTTCATAGAAATGGGACGCCACCCTGTGTAAAAAAGATTCAGACGGGGACGGAAGGTCAAATGGGGTAGAACTAGGGGACCCTGATTGCGTCTGGACCACCGGTAGCGTCCCACAATATACCACGGGGCTCACCCACCCGGGTATTATATACATTTATTTATTGCATTTAAAAATTGCAATAACACAAAAAAATCAATTTTAGAACAATATGAGTATTGCCATTTTTTTCATTTTTTTAGTTTCGATATATAGCACGTGCAATGATAAAACTTTTACAAATAATTTTTGAAATTACCGGCTAAAATTAGCGTTAGATTATTTAAGGACATTTATTTGGAGTAAGTTAATGACTGTTTTTTTTCGATTCAGGCATTTGCGAGCCTCTCTCAGCTTCAAATTGTAAAGTGAAAAACTCGTGGCTTAACTGCACAGAACCCAACGTCGCTTTTGTCTGTCCAGCCCTCACTCTACCCAGTAATATAAACATTGAATCTAATTTTAAAATTTAACCTTAATTTGCTTGTAAAGCGTTTATTGGATGTTTAAACTGCTCACTATAATTATGCTAAAACTCAGTTAAATTTAGCTGATCTAATCTATGGTTTGTTTCACTTCAGAAGTTATTGGTTAAATTCAGATATTGCTCGCTTAATTGACTATATAATAAAAATTTAGTGCCTAAAAACGATATACATTGAAATACACCGAAAAAGTAATCTGTGCTCAATATATAGTTCAGTTTATTTCTTTAAATTTTGGAACATATTAAAATATTATTTCAAGCCAAATATTTAGATCACAATGACAGATTAGATGTCGAAATATTTGTTATCTTATATTTATTTGTTTATCTTTTCAGCGACTAAAATGCTCAATTTAACATTTCCCTTAACCCAAATCCCAACCAAGACTACGACCTATAGTTGTGTCGGGTTTCAACTTCCTTCTGACAAAAAATACCACATAATAGGAACTGAGCCAATCATTAAAAATCCTGGATACGTTCATCATATACTAATGTATGGATGCAACCCTAATATTGTTTTAACTAGTAAGATCTTGCTATTTTTATTATCATAATTATTTGTTATTTGTTTTATTGTTATGTTGTTAAAAAACAACAGATTATATCTATCGGTTTTTTGACATACTTGTCAATCAATCAATCAATCACTCATTCATTCATTCAATCAATCAATCCAGTGATCAATTCATTGATAAATCGTAAAATAATATCAATAGTATTTCATTGTAATAACACATATTGCATATTATCTGAATTTTTAGGTAAAACTTTTATACCCCATCACATTAACCGAATTAAACACACAGTAAATAAATAACGCATATAAATATCTACTAATACAATCTGTATCAAATTCAAACAACACTATATAGTATATTATTAAAACTGACGCATACTGTATTTTGTATTTATATTATATACTAACTTTCATTCACTGAAAAGCGGCACTATTCAAATATAAATTGAACCCAGTAGGAAAACAAAACTATACTTTATATATCTAGAATATTTCTAGAAAATGGCAAAAAGACAACTAGGACAATTAATAGAAATCTGAGTCGCAAATTCGAGTCCTGTCATTTTTTTTATTAGCCTCGCAAATGGCGGATGTTATAGAATGTGGGATGGCGATTGACAATTGTGTTTCCCTACTCGGTTTGTGGGGCATAGGGTTGCAGGGGCAATGTCTGGGGCCTGAATATGGCTTCCCTATGGGTGTGGGGGGTTTCCAGTATGCCTACCTTCAAGTTAGTTACTCTAATTCTACACAAATTGGCGAAATTATAGTCATTTTATTTGAGTTAAAATAACATAGTCGTAATTGTTGCAATGTAGGAATTGTCCTATTTATTAGAAATATAAAAATGGATTATAATCAAGACAAAATAAAAAAATTAATTTTTTTAATGATTAATGGAAATAAATTTCCATTATAATTATGATTATCTTTGAGAGTAGTTCATTTGACCGGGGGGTATTGCAAAGATATAATTATGTTTAGAAACAGTATATTTTTTAAATGTTCGTTTATTTAATTTATTGATTAGTTAAGAATATCAACAATGTGTACGGTTAAAAAATCAGAAAGATATTACAATACAAACAAAAATGAAAGAAATGTATACAATCTATAAAAGTCAAATATAAGAAATTATGTAAGAATCTATAAGACTAAATTATAAGAAGTTGACAATAAACAGAAAAATTGAAATCTAAATTTTAAACGTTTTGCAGATTCATTGGACAAATCCAACTCATTCAGCTACCATTAAGGATGATTCGGGATTAGCTATATTCTACACTGATATTTTGAGACCAAATGACGGGATGGTTATAATCGCCGGTCAATTGGGGTTAGCAATACCCCCCGGTCAAATGAACTACTCTCAAACGGGGTCGTGTTTGGGCATTTGTACCAGTTTTATGCCATCCTCGCCGATAAATATAACTAACGTCTTTTTACATATGCATCTAGCAGGTTTTTATAACTATTAGTTTATATAAAAATGAATGTTATTTTACTTATAAATACGCAAAATTAAAGGTTAACTGTATTAGTATATGTAATTAATGTTGTATTACTATGTATATACATGTTTTGAAAGTTAAAATTAGCATTGGTATATGTAATATATATTTTAATTCGCCAAACAAATGGTTGTGAAAAAATTTCTAATTGGTTTATAATATAAATGGAATAACATTACTCAAAAAATAATTGAATGAATGCAATATTACAATTATTGAATAATGAATAAATGTAATGAATGTTATTTTTATAATATATACTTATATAAAGTATGTAAATATAAAGTATATTTATAGCATAGTATTTACTTATACTTTAGCATAAATCTCTATTCAAATTATGTGAATTGTAAAATCAGTTGAATTTATTTCATGAAATTCTGTGCGGTTGTTTATTTAGGAATTTCTGGTGACGTATCGTTATTGCGACCAGGACAGGACCCTTTAATGTTAGACGTACAACCTGCTTATGACTATAATTCACCGAAAATGGTCGAGTAAGTCGATATTTAAATCAAAACTGATTGACACAATATATAAACAAAAGCAACAACAAAAAATAAATAAAAAAGAATAAATAATAAATATTAAGTGTAATAAATTGTATATATTTTTATTCAATTATAATTAACGGTTATGTAATATCGATATAAGCACAAAAGAAATACGATATGTTTAAAAGTTAACAAAAAACTAATGCTCTATGATAATTGTAACTTTGCTCCAATTTTCTCTAATTTCTCCGCAGTTATCAAAATTAAAACAACTAAATGTTTTGAGTTTTAACTTTATTTTAACCCTTTATTTCCCAGCATGATACCCTACGTGCCCTTTCACGCCGGGGACTCTATAAAAGTCAACTGCGATTACTACACAATGGACCGAAATACAACGCTTTATTTCGGCGCGTCCACTTTCGATGAAATGTGTTTTGGTTTCATAACGGCCTACCCGGCCATACCTAACTTTCAATACTGCATGGAGTACAAAACAATTGACGTCTGTACCTTGCAGCCTGCGCTGCTACTGGCTACGTGCGATGGTACGACCTTCGGCCTCTTAGCCCGGCAGGCCGGTAGCGGAGTATGCGACCCTAGCTGCTCGCCGGCCTGTATGCAGTTATTCGCGAAGATGAACACAACGGGCTGTTTCACGGGCGATATTGGGGCATATTTGGAGGAGTTTCCGGACCCGCTAGGGATCCATCAATTGGTGATGTTAAGGGACGCCTGTATGGGCGGAATGACGTCAGAAATGACGACAAATCCAGGCGGGGGAATGATGACTAATCCTCCTGGAGGGGGAATGACGACCACTATGGGAAATAAAGGTCCGGTTTATTGTAAGGTTAAAAGCGGTGCGGATAAAATGGGGATTGGTTTCATCTTAGTTCCGTTGGATGTTATTTTATTGCTTTTAAGTCTAGGGTAAATTTTTAATTGTATAATTTTATATTTTATGATAGTCTATGATATGATATTAATTACATTATATGGTATTTTACTTGAATTTGACTGGCATATAATAGTTAAAAGTATATTTTACTAATTTTAGTTAGCTAGTTAGCGTATTGTGTGAATTTCTTGTGTTAGTTTCTGCTTTTAATTATGAACATTAAGTTACATTATAAATTATGATTATTGAACTGTGATTAATGATCACTCATCGAAAAGATATCTTTTTAACTTTCAATAATTTAATATTATGTAGTAGTCGCTAATTAATTTTATAATAATCCTCAACTAAAGAAGCTGGTTCTCGTACAACTCAGAGCGGACAATTGTTATCCGGGTTAGGGTTAATATTTGTAATAGGATTAAGGTTAGATTAACCCTCAACCTTTAGCCCTAACCCTAATCTTAATAAAAAAATATCTACTCTGAACACACCTGCTCCGAATAGTTCGATCACCAAGAAGCTCCTGCTGTAAGCTTAGTGTTAATAATATCACAGCTTTAGAGTATTTTAAGATGAATATAATAAAAATAACTAAAATCATTAATAATAAAAATAAATCTAATGAACAGAGTATCATTAAGTCAAACTTAATAAGCTACAGTACATCAAAGAAAATAATCGATTAAAAAACTATTAAAATTAAAATAATACACTAATTAACGAAAAAGATTAACTGATTCTAATTAAACAATTAAAATTAAATAAAACTAACAAATAATCACATAATTAATTTTAATTTAACGATTTTAATGAGCACTAATTAACGAACACAATTAATTAACTTCATATTTAACATCTTAGTTTCGATACCCCTCTTAAATTACACGCCGGCGACGAAGTGCGCGTCATCTGCCACTACGACTCGATCTCGAGGAATACCACGACCTACTTCGAGTCCGGCACGACCGACGAGATGTGCTTCGGGGCTCTCACCATGTACCCGGCCGTCAAAAACTTCGACTTGTGCCTCCAGTTTAACCAATTAGACGCCTGTACTCTCAATCCAATGCTGGGGCTCAAAAGCTGCAACTTCTCTCAGTTGGTTTACTACGCGAAGGCGGCCGCGGGGTACGCTTGCGATATGAACTGCTCGGTGAATTGTTTGAAGATTTTCAAGGAGATGGGGCCAGAGAGCTGCGCGGCCGGGGACGAGGAGGAGTACATCAAGGACTTGTTCGACCCGGAGGGGCTGGGGAAGTTGCTGCAGTTGAGGGATTACTGTCTGGCGAGGCATCCGGTGAGTAGAAATCAACAGACCACGATGGGACCAGAGGAAATTATTGATGAGTTCATGAAGAAAAATGAAGAGGATATGGAAAGGATGATGCCGTCTCCTTGGCAGGCATTCTTTTCCGAGACGATGATAAAAATTAGAGTGAGGTTCCAGGAAATGCTGGAGTATTTAGATATTCCCAACTTTCAGTAATCGTAAACTTTGAGTTTTAATTAGGTATGTACCGAATAGTTGTTTCGTATTCGCTTCAGCGCCGAATAGTGCTTTAAATTAAGTATTCGGCCAAATAGTAAAAATAACTATTCGGTACAGCCCTAGCTTTAACGAGAAAAAGAAAATTTGTAATTGAGAAAATGTTGACATTTGGTGATGTGTTATTTTTACGGTGTAAAACTAAGCGTCTTATTTAATCAGTTAATTATCGATTTAATTGCTAATATTAGATAAAGGTTTTTGCAAGGCAGTATAGATGCTAGATTAACATTAGTTTTTGTAATTTATTATATTTATTTCTGTTATTTAATATTGCGTTATTAACTCTCTTTGTACTGATACAATTTGATAGCGTGTGTGAAAGAAGTGATTTAGCATTATTATTTTGACATCCATCAACTGGTGATGTTAAGGGACTCCTGTATGGGAGGATTGACGTCAGAAATGACGACAAATCCAGGTGGGGGAATGATGACTAATTCTCCTGGAGGAGAAATGACGACCATGTGCACTATGGGGAATAAAGGTCCGGTTTATTGTAAAGTTAAAAGCGGTGCGGATAAAATGGGGATTAGTTTTATTTTGGTTTTGTTGGAAGTTGTGTTGGATTAAAGTCTATGGTAATTTTTTTAATTGCTTTTAATTGTATAATTTTATATTCCATGATAGTCTATGATATGATATTAATTAAATTATATGATTTTTTACTTGAATAATACTGACAGTTAGGCCTATAAGTACATTTTACTAATAATTTTAGTTAGCTAGCTTTTAATATGTAAACACTAGAATGTCTTTTAGTAATATTAAGTTATGAAGTGTAATTAAACATATCGTCGTAGGCATATTGTGTGAATTTCTTGTGTTGCTTTCTGCTTTTGATTTTAAACATTAAGTTACATAATAAATTATTATGTAACTTAATTTTTATAATTATAAAAATCCGCCAGTAAAAGAAAGTGGTTCTCGTACAATTCAAAGCAGACATCCGGGTTAGGATTAATATCTTTTAATAGGATTAGGGTTAAGTTAACCCTCAACCTTTAGCCCTAACCCCAATCTTATCAAAAAAATCATAACATTAATCAAAATTGTCTGCTTCGAATTGTTCAGACACCAATAAGCTCCGACTATAAGCTTAGGGTTAATAGGATCAAAGCATTAAAGCATTTTAGAATAGATTTAATAGAATAAATATAACTTAATTCACTATCATCTGATAAATAAATGAATTAAATAATTAATTAGTCAAAATTTGATAAAATAAAGTTAAATATGATTAGTTTATTATTATTATAACAGTGTTGGAATAATATTGTTTGAAATACTCGCATCCTATTGGTTAGCGATCAGACAACAATAATTCTCTTCATTATCCATCATCAAGTACCGTGGCGAGACGTTACGATCAATTGCTTTATTTATCAATTTCTGAACCAATATAAATAAAATAACAAACAAGTTGTTGCAGTTGAAATAATACTCGCGAATACTAACTACATGCAGCTAATAAAACTGCATATTTTAATAATCGCAGAGCCAGTGAAATTTGTAGATCAGAATAAAGAAAACTTTTTAGATTTAATTTGAAAGCGTTTACACGGTAAAGTATAATGTCTTAGCAAAGTTTTTGGGACTATACTGTACAGGTTGTACTGTAATCAAAACGGAACACTTACAAGACGGGTCCAGGTTCAAATACCGGATAGATTAGTATTAGTCTAATTTGCTGAACCCTTTAGTAAGACACTTAATTAACTACGTTAATATACGTTTAAGACATTCTTCATACAATACGGTAATCCAAACGTTAAGCTTAACTTACTGCACCCTTTAGTAAGACACTTAATTAACTACATTAATATACTTTTAAGACATTCTTCATGCAATACGGTAATCCAGACGTTAAAATAATCCAATTATTATTATAACTAATAAAACTAATAAATCATAATTAACTAAATCCACGTACAGATGTTGCGCCAGTGTACCATCATCCTACTTTTCTCTGTCGTGCTCATCCAGGCGTATCCAAATTACAGGGATTTGATTCCTAACGGGAGGATCGTGCCCAATCCCTGCCGACCGAGTACCCTCTGGCCTGGGGTGGGACACCTGGACGAGGAGGGAGGGGGGCCGCTAAATCAGTTTGGGACAGATTTCTCAAATAACGGAGATGTAAGTATTGTATTAGATGTTGTCATTGGCTTGTTAGAGAAGTGGTTAGAGCGTTGGATTCGAAATCGATAGGTTCAGGTTCGAATCCCGTATGGCTTAGTATTTCTCTAATTTGCTGCACCGTTTAGTATGACGCTTGAATAGACATCTACGTCGTCATATAATTCGGTCACCCAGACGTTAAACGTGATCTTTGTAACTTTATTAAGGTTGAAATATTTTGCTAAACCGTTAAATTGTCCCGGACACAATATTAGTCAAATCGGCATCGTTAATTCATTTACTAATCCTAACCCTAATCAACACTAAACTTGCGCTTAATCCCAAACCTAACCCTAATTATAATGTTAACCATAATAGAAATTCTAGTAATAAATTTAAACATGACAGTTTTAACAGTTTGTGTAACTATTTGTTTATTTAACGATTAACGTTTTGTTGGGATCGTTTTAACTGGTGACGAATTTTTTTGATTTGTTTTTACTTAAATTAGCCTAGATTTCTTGTGTGATTATAACATGAAGTTGATTTTTTTTTCACAAACTTATTATCTCTTAATTATTATTAAGTTTATTTAATTATATATATATATATATAAGTATATTTTCTATAATTGAAAGAAGTTATAAATCTAAAAAAGCTTATGCTGCAAGGGTTGAATTCATCAGCAGTTTTTGGTGAGTTAGCTGAAACAGCTAGTTCATCTCAAGCGTTCTATCTCATTGTAGAATATTTGTTATTATGTGTACGTGCATTAATTTGAACTTTAAGACACACTATCTAATTTTAAAGTAATTTTTAAAATATATGTAAAACGCATCTCTATTATCATCTATCTCCAAAAAGTAAATTTTAATGATTTTAAAAGTTATCTCACTTTTAAAATCATTAAAAGTGAGATAACTTTAAATTTCAAAAAGTGAGATAACTACAATTTCATAACATTTTATCAATTTTTGATAAAATGTTATTATTAAGTAAATCATTCGTGAAATCTCTGTAAAAACGCAAAATAAATTATGTTTGTCAGGAGTTTCATCAAATATAGCATTGTGTGTTTTTCTGTATATCTTGTTATTTGATGCGTGCTAGACGAAAATATTTTTATTATCAATTTGGTATCGACGACTTTTCTTATGGCAATAATTTCATCAATAATTTTATATATTCAAAAGAACTTTTGCTTTAGTTCGATTTGGGCGATAAATAGAATAGACGATGAATTTACGCTTATTTTTAACATTCATTAATTCATTTCATTATACCTGATATTTGTTATTAGGTCTACTTTTACTAATAAGCAATACAATAATAAAATACAATAGAAAAATACAATAATAATCAATAAGCGAAGATAATGGATAATATGAAAATATTATTATTAAAAAAATTAATAACTTCACTGTGATCAACATCAAAACTACATTGTTTATTGTTGTTGATCAGAAATACAAAGAATTGAACCCACAAACTGTATGTATACAAATTATTTATCTGGTATTTAAATATATCTGGGGTTCTAGTGTCGTCTTTTATGGACCAAATGCCATATTTTGTAGACTTAGTGTCATATATCGTCGATATAATGTATTCGGGGCCGTTTGTCGAGGTATCATATATTAATGCGCAAAAATATAAAGATTGCTATATAAATGATAGATAGATATTTTGTTTACTAATACAATCAAACGAACATAGAAAATGCAGTTTAAACTCAATATGCATGTGCAAAAATGGCAAATAAATGAACACCGCTTTTAACTGAAAAAGCTAAAGTCATATCAGCAGAATGCAGTACTAGAAACACATATAAATTGTTGACGGTTTATAGTCAATTTAATAATTTCAGGCGTGGAATTCAGTTTTATGTAAAAAAGATTCAGATGGAGATGGGAAAACTAATGGAAAAGAACTTGGGGATCCGGATTGTGTCTGGACCCCTGGTAGTCAGCCAAAATATACTACTGGGCTTTCCCACCCGGGTATTTATAGATCATAATCGTAACTTAAGCCTGTGATAGTAATAGGAATACTGTTAGTGCAGTGGTTGATTTATTACAAGCGCAAGGTTGCAGGTTCCAATCTTTGTTGGTCTCAGAAATACGTTGCAGATTTCATTATTTATTTTATCAACATAAACTGTTGCGTTTCGTTTATAAATTGTGTAAATTGTTTGTTATATTGCTTCAAAAAGGTTGTACAAAAATATTATATACATTTGTAATGTAATTTTTGATACTAGAAATTTTCCTGTTTATTTGTAAGAACTGATATTGAATGATATTCATTTGATATCGTTTATATCATTGATACTTTCAAATAAAGTCTGATTTGACTGGTTGTTAATTCTATTAATTGGTTTGCTGGTTGTTAATTTAATTGTTTGTTCATTTTATTTGGTTCTAAAATGTCTAATTCAGGTGTAAATGAAGTAAATTTGAACTGCAGCCAATATCCCAAGCCAGCGTGTCCTGCATTCGATCTGACAAGTTAGTTTTATTTTAAAATTCTAATGTGAAACTTAAAACTGTAAAAATGATTCCGTCAAACTTTAATGTGAATTGAATTTGTGAACGCTCATGTTTATTTGAATTAAAATAAATCTGCGTTTTAATAGAGAAAATAAGTTAAGGAACTTAAAGAACTTTTGTCAGATTAAGTTTAACGTCTGGATTATATAAACGATGTGTAGTATAGGCCTACCTGTACCTGTCAATATAAGAATCTTACTAAAGGATGCAACAAGTTAGCTAAATAGTGTGCATTAACGAGAATCAAACCTTGATCTATCAAGCTCTAACCACATCGCTATCGAGCATTATCAAAGTATATGATTTCATTTTTATTTATTTATTTTATGCTTTTGTTTCGTGTAATTTTTCTATTATATGTTATTTTTGTTACAATTTATGCTATTTTTTAGCAAAAACATAACATAAAAATCATTTTTTATCCTTTTTAGCGTCAAAGACAATGGAGTGCATGTTTCCCGAGACAAAAGTTCCCGCACAAATGACCACGTACATTTGTCTGGGGTTCAAACTTCCTAATGACACTGACTACCATCTTATTGGAGCTAAACCGATAATAAAACATAAGGGACTGGTGCATCATATGGTTCTATATGGGTGCAACCACAATGTCCACTTAACCGGTGACTTAATACATCAAATTTAGTATTATTTCACATATTACTTAATTTTCATATTTTGCTAAATTACAATTTATATTTTATATAAATTTTAAATATTAATTATAACTTTAATATTAATTATCATATTATTAATTTTTTTAATATAATATTTAATGTTAATTATAACTTTACTATTTGATAAATTACTTATTTGAATTTCATTGTAAATTACTACATCTGTCATTTTTTGACTTTTTTTGTCAAATAAACATTTTGATATTATTTTCTTTTGTCTAGAGAAAGATTTGACGACCCCCGTCCCTTGCGGCATGACGTTACCGAATTGCGAGACCGTTCTTGTCGCAAGTAACTTTGATACGTGTTACGCCGACGCTTACGGCTTCCGCATTGGTCCTAATGGAAATCAATATGCAGTACTCCAGGTTGCAACAGGGTTAAGTTTACATTTTCAGTTTGGGTGGGTTGTGTTTGGGGGCTGCAGGGGTGTATTTCGTGGGGCGGGTACTGGAGATTGTAGAATTTTAAAGCAGGGTTAAGTTGAGATTTTTAGGGTGGATAGGGGGGGGCTCTGGGGTGTATTTCTGGGTGGAGGGCGGTACTGGTGGATGTAGAATTTTTATTTGAAATTGTAATTTTGGGGAATTTTGATTTTATTTTGATGAAAAGTTTGTAAAGTTTTGATAGAGGAAAGTTATTCAGTAAGGAAATTTGATTTCGTTAAAAAATTATTAGTTGCATCCGATGCACTGATTAATTAAACAGAAAGCTTTTGTCTGAATAGATTACGAGTAAAACTGTTTGTGTTATATAGTGCAAATAATTAGAAGCAAAATTCAAGTTCAAAAATAGTAAAATAAAAAAATTTAACATTACGTTTTGTTAAATATAACATTAAATTAGCTTTTATGCTCAGCTTCATTGGCATAATCCAACTGAAAGTGCAAACCTGATCGACAGCTCAGGAATGCTTCTATACTACACGAGTAAACTGAGACCTAATGATGGGATGAGTTTGTTCGTGGGACAAGTCGGTGTGGTGATACCGCCTGGTAAAAGTGACGTCAGAGTCAGTGGTAAATGCATGAGCGAGTGCTCGAGTTTGATGTACCCAAGGACTGTTAATATTGCTAGAGCCATTCTGCATATGCATCTATTGGGTATATGTTTATATATTAAGGAATTTATGAATGAATTTAATTATTCATTTATATATTTATCAATCATTTATCAGGCATGTATTTTATTTTTAGTAACAAAAAATATCTGCAGTCTAAAAGTGCATCTAGATTGAAGATATACTTGAGTTAAGATAATAAAGATTAAATTAAGATATGCTTAAGATAAACTTAAGATACACGTAATATATTATTAAGATATAATTTTTTTTTGACTAAAGGACGATCGGGGAGTGTGACTTTATTAAGAAAGGGATACCAGCCTCAGACCATTATAAACGCGCCACAATTTGATTTCAACGAGCAACGCTATACAACGTAAGTTTTACTTTATTAACCTATTAACTATACAGATTATTTTTTATTATTTGTAAAATTCATAAAAAAATATCATCAAAAGATCACCAAATAGATATTAGAAAAATGCAGAAGAATACGGTCTAAAAATATATAATTAGATATTTCTGTGTTAATTAGATAAATATTTATTTTTATTTATGGTTTAATATATGATTAATCGTAATTGATCGTATATATTATTTCAAAATAAATTAGATAAATGTTATGAGAAATATAATTAGAAAAATATAGAGAGAAAAATAAACATGAAAATAATGAGCATTGAAAATGAGTTTGAAAAAATAAAAATAAATCCAATTAACAGAGTATCTATAAATCGCACTTTATAAGATATCAAAGAAATTAACAGATTTAACACTATTCAAATTAAAACACAAGACCCTAATTAACCTAAAAGATTAACTAATTTTAATGAAACAATTAAAATTAAATAAAACAGTAACAAATAATCACATAACTAATTTTAATTAAACAATTTAAATGAGCACTAATTAACGAACACGATTAATTAACTTCATATTTAACATCTTAGTTTCGATACCCCTCTTAAATTACACGCCGGCGACGAAGTGCGCGTCATATGCCACTACGACTCGACCTCGAGGAACACCACGACCTACTTCGGGCCCGGCACGACCGACGAGATGTGCTTCGGGGCTCTCACCATGTACCCGGCCGTCAAAAACTTCGACCTGTGTATCCAGTTTAATCAATTAGACGCCTGTACTCTCAATCCAATGCTGGGGCTCAAAAACTGCAACTTTTCTCAGTTGGTTTACTACGCGAAGGCGGCCGCGGGGTACGCTTGCGATATGAACTGCTCGGTGAATTGTTTGAAGATTTTCAGGGAGATGGGGCCAGAGAGCTGCGCGGCCGGGGACGAGGAGGAGTACATCAAGGATTTGTTCGACCCGGATGGACTGGGGAAGTTGCTGCAGTTGAGGGACTACTGTCTGGCGACGCATCCGGTGAGTGCGAATCAACAGACCACGATGGGACCAGAGGAACTTATGGAGGAATACATGAAGAAAAATGAAGAGGTTATGGAAAGGATGATGCCTGCTTCTTGGCAGGCATTCTTTTCGGAGACAATGATAAAAATTAGAGTGAAGTTTCAGCAAATGTTGGAGTATTTAGATATGCCCAACTTTCAGTAATCGTAAACTCTGTGTTTTAATTAGGGATGTACCGAATATTCATTTCGTATTCGCTTCAGCGCCGAATAGTGCTTTAAATTAAGTATTCGGCCAAATAGTAAAAATAACTATTCTGTACAGCCCTAGCTTTAATGAGAAAAAGAAAATTTGTAATTGAGAAAATGATGACATTTGGTGATGTGTTATTTTTATGGTGTAAAACTAAGCGTCTTAATTAATCAGTTAATTATCTATTTAATTGCTTAATATTAGAAAAAGGGTTTTGCAAGTCTAGTATAGATGCTAGATTAACACTGATTTTTGTAACTTGTATTTATTTGTATTATTTATTATTGCGTGATTGACTTTGTTTTTGCTGATAAAATTTGATAGAGTGTGTGAAAGAAGTCATTTAGCATTATTATTTTGAAATTCATCAACTGGTGATGTTAAGGGACGCTTTTATGGGCGGAATAACGTCAGAAATGACGACAAATCCAGGCGGAGGAATGATGACCAATCCTCCTGGAGGGGATATGACAACCACTATGGGGAATAAACGTCCGGTTTATTGTAAAGTTAAAAGCGGTGCGGATAAAATGGGGATTAGTTTTATTTTGGTTTTGTTGAATGTTGTGTTGGTTTAAAGTCTGAAATAAAATTTTTAATTTCTTTTAATTGTATAATTTTATATGTTATGATAGTCTATGATATGATATTAATTACATGATATGATATTTTACTTGAATTGTACTGACTTATAATGGTTATAAGTAGATTTTACTGATTTTAGTTGGCTAGCTTTTTAATATGTAAAAACTAGAATGTTATGTAGCAAAATTCAGGTATGAATTTGAATTAAACATATCGTCGTATTATGTGAATTTTTTGTGTTGGTTTCTGCTTTTGATTTTAAACATTAAGTTACGTAAAAATTATAATTATTAAACTGTGACAAATGATCACTCATCGAAAGATACATTTTCAACATTCAGTCATTTAATACTGTATTTGCTAATTTAATACTCTAGAGTTAATTAATTTAATAAAAATCCGCCAGTAAAAGAAAGTGGTTCTCGTACAATTCAAAGCAGACATCCGGGTTAGGATTAATATCTTTTAATAGGATTAGGGTTAAGTTAACCCTCAATCTTTAGCCCTAACCCCAATCTTATCAAAAAAGTCATAACATTGATCAAAATTGTCTGCTTCGAATTGTTCAGATACCAATAAGCTTCGACTATAAGCTTAGGTTTAATAGTATCAAAGCATTAAAGTATTTTAGAATAAATTTAATAAAATAAATATAACTAAATTCACTGTCATCTGATTAATAAATGAATTAAGTAATTAATGAGTCAAAATTTGATAAAATAAAGTTAAATATGTTTAGTGTATTATTATTATAACAGTGTTCGGAATAATATTGTTTAAAATACTCAAATACTATTGGTTAGCGATCAGACAACAATAATCAGTGGCGGATCCAGGCCATCCAGTAGGAGGGTGCGAAATTTGTTTTCAGAGCGCTGACTTTTTTTTAGGGTTGTCAGTTTTAGCAAGAGTTTATGACATTGCACGATTTAGCCGTCCAAATATGTATCTGTCGACGAAGCCTACCAACTTTACATTAATTTATAACAGAAATAATGTAGTGATGGGGGCAGTCGTTCCATGAAGCTTTAAATTAACATTTAAAAAATTATATCCACTAGGTAGGAGGGGGGGGGGGGCGATTGCTCCGTCTGCTTTAAATTTAACATGTAAAAAAATAAAACGACTACGTAGGGGGGGGGGGAGAGGGTGCGAT
>JAQIXG010003104.1:0-15782 GCA_034700105.1 Oconnorella tubifera
AAAGAGATCAAACAAGGGGCTTCTACCGAGTTTCCCCTGCATGATGATTCCCTCTAATCACCGTAACCCAAGCAAGTTAATTTTTTAATAAGTTGTGTAGCTCATGTAAATGTAAAAGATTTTGTCAATTTAGTTGCATTCACTCAGTCAGTGTTAAGTACAAGTGAGACACCCTGTAAAACCCAGTTGCGATCTTTATCTCAAATAATCAACAGATGATTAAAAGATAGCACTAAATCACATATATATACTCTAATTAAGGAACTAATTTAAGATTTGTTATTTGTTGTATTTTTAAGTCAATTTAGCTGCATTCACTCAGTCAGTGTTAAGTACAAGTGAGACACCCTGTAAAACCCAGTGACTTGAATGTTCTAGTGAATGCAGATCAGCTTCAAGCACGAGTCCAACTCCATAGAATTTCTTCTCTCTGACGTCACATAGACCGGGGGTCCTAAATCTATTCTAAATAAACACACACAAAAGGACAAATACAGCAGTTTGTACAAGGAATTCCAAAAGTCATAAACTTTATCTCAAATAATCAACAGATGATTAAAAGATAGCACTAAATCACATATACTCTAATTACGGAACTAATTTAAGATTTGTCATGCATTGAAAAGTAAGATTACAACAATAATAACGATAATGTCTATAACACAGAACAGTAGTTAATGAAAAATAAGCAATAATATAGCGAACATGCAATTAATTAGCATAAACTTAGAAATATTTGTTTAACTGTAATTATAAAACCAGCTTACTTGTAATATTATTAACTATCGCACGAGCAGCATAATACAGCATAATTACATGAAATTAAAACATAAATCTCAATGTAAAAATTAACATATTGAAGCCATATAACCGAGTTTAACAGCATAGTTTTAACTAAAAACTAATTTTATCTGAGATTCTGGTTAAATTGTGCAAGGCGTGCAGTTATCTGATTATAATAATGTTACGGTATGATACTAAAATGTAAAAACATTAACATATTAGTGATTGTTAATGTTTGATCTAACGATATTGCCATTAGCGATGTATGTCACTAATATGGGAAGCAGTTCTGTCAAATGTTTTTAAATTAAAATCACTGAAGGTTCTCTAAAGCAAACATATAACATAAAGAAGTATAATCTAATTATAGAATTATAACATATAGTTAATTTATCACGCAGACCTGTAGTTTGAGTCGATGCACTTCAATTAGAATTATTTTAAGCACGGGCAGAGGTTGAATGAGTTGCTCGGGTTTGTGTCTGATCAGTAAACTGTTCTCTATGTCCCAGGCAGCCCTCTCTAGGTATAATCCGTGAACAAAGCAACCTGAAATCACGTAAAAAATTAACTTATAAAGTTAAAATTACTGTATAAATTCTATCAACTGAATTTTTGTTGGCAATACTTGTTTGAACTATTGTTTAAACTTTCTTTGTAACTGTTACAAACATGTTCTGCATGTATAAAGTAATAGATATAAGTTTAAAATAACTAAAAGTGAAAATATTTAAAATACAAAAGTACAAAAAAAATTACGCTACATAAAATTCAATGAAAATTTTCGTGAGTAAAATTTTATTTGATACATTTAATATATGCATAAAAAAGAACGAAATCAAGAAAATTTTCTTTTATTTGAGCCAAAAATATAACAATATTTTCAGCACAAAACAGCTTAACATTGAACAAAGTTTTCATACTCAAATGTACAAAAACGTCACAAAAAATGCACACATGTACCAAGCAAACTAATATTAAGATAAATTCTCTGCTAAAAACTGCGTTCGGTTTATGATTGTTTTCGATAACTATTTTCTTGTTAAATTAAAGCCAAAATTGAAGAAATTCTGAGTTGTATAAATGAAATACATTGATGAGCTAGTTCTATGACGTCATCAACAGTAGCGTATGACGTCACGCTAGAGTACAGAGTGGACTTGTCCAGGAGCCAGCCGTTCTTCCTGCAGGTGGAATGCACCAGGGCCTCTGGTGGAATGCAGGTAGGACTCTGGGATGTGAAGATCAGAGAGCCACAGGACAGAGGGCTCCTGGTCATTCAAATGGGATATTACACATACATCTTTTAGTAAGCTCAAAAACATGATTCTATATGGCATTTTGTGTAATACTGCAATTTATCTGATAAACTTTATCATGTTGAAAGAAGTATTTCGAGATATATTAAAATCAATTGTAATTAGTTATTTAAGACAGTGTTTTTGTGTAATTGTTGTTTTATTGATTCCATTTTTTAACCTTAAGCTTTAAATATTGATTGATAAGTTATCAGTTATTTAATAATATTGTAAATGTACTTTTATTAATCTAAACTACTGTAGTACTGACTATTTTCTTATTTATTTTGTGTATATTTTTTGTTTCGGTTTATATTTTACACCGCTTTGACATGAATAAAGTTCTATATGTATATAAGCAGGATAAGAACGTCCACATTTTCCGCTTACTTATTGCGCACATTGTCCAGTAGAGACCTAATGATGTCCACAGAGGTCTGGTGATAGTTCAGTTCAGACTCCAAGAATGAAGCGAGCTGAGATATCTGCTCAACCTACGCATCAAATAAATCAGACACATAAATCAGAGGCTATGTCTTAGACATTCTTACAAATGAAAAAAGAATTGCTCCCCAGGTATAATACTTTTTTTGTATAAAATCTCAAATAATTATTAAGCGTACTATTAAGAACAAATATTGCATTTATCTATACTTTTATGTTAAATTCATTTCTTAAAAGATGTCTCACATCATTTTCCAGCAGGTTATGCATAGCAGCCTCAGTCACTTGTTTGCTTTCCTCAAACTTCTCCTCTGCCTGGCGCATCTCTTCATCAGTCACCGAGGCGCCTAAATTCAAATAGCGCTCTGTTTGATAACAACTTAACACAGGGTACCAATTATATATTTAGGAATATAAATGAACAAGGGTACCTATTGTTCACTTAGACACTTATAAGTTAAATATAGATACCGTATTTGATACCTAAAGTAAAATAATATCCTGCTAGGTGTCCTAATACAAAATTATTACGCTAATTGGTGCCAATAGCAAGATATTACCCTGACTAGCACCTATAGAAAATAATATCTCTATGAGCACTGAAGTAAAATAATATCCACACACCTAAAATACAAAAATTCCAGCTTGGTACCTAAAGCAAAATAAATTAGCCTAACTGGCTCTCGTAGAAATAATACCATGTCTGGTAGAAAATCTGATGACTATTTGTCTATAGGAATGATTAATTTAATAACGTTTACTATATGAAATTTGTATAACAACGAAGAAAATTATCCCAATCGTATGCAATCGCATATAAACTAAAATAAAATACTGTTTATAAACAGCAAATCTATAATTATACAACATATAAAGTTATGAGCATAAGAAATAGTATTTGCTATAGAGTAAATTAAGTAACACAATATGCATTAAACACTTTATGATGATACACATAGCTGTTATTGTTAGATGATTACAAAACTAGATAACATTACTTTTAATGAAGAGAAATGAAATCAGTAGAAGTACAAACTTAAAAACGAACACATGGATTAAATAGGATGAGATAGAGCCAATCTAAGCAATATATTAAATTAGTTGGAAATATGAAATTTTACAAATATTTTTAACACAAAGTCACCAACATTTTCGAGTGGATTAAATTAAAGCAAGAAACCCTTCACCAATATATCAAAGTTTAACCTCAAATGTAAATATAACAGAAGTTGTAACAAATTATTTAAAATTCACTATGAAAAGTGTATTTGTTCGTTAGACATCAGCAAGTAAAGACTATTTGTGATTTATTATGAATTGGATTAATGTAGAAACGAAGTAATCAAGAGATTCTTGACTCTTAATACAAATACTTGACTCTTAATACATTGACCTAACTCATTTTCTTTGGGAATGAAGGGACTTGAACATATGAAACATACATTTGCTTTTATATCCAAAACAATACAAATTTCAATATAATAAGTAAAGCATAATCATCATCTTGCTGAATGCTCAATTTTGTAAAATCATCTTTGTACAATGGATTTGCTTTATGGAAAGATTATATACAATATTATTTTCTCACTGAAATATAAAGGGTAATCTGTAAAATCTGATAAAAGTATTCAATCATCTTATAAACGTAATTTAAATCTAGCATTAAATAGTACTAATAATAGGAATAGGGATAATTAAGGTAAAATCATTTTGGACATACAAATCACAGGATGGAACCTTAATTAGATAGAAACATAAGAAGGAAACTTAATAAAAAAAATAGAAATGATAAATAAGATTAGAACCAATCACTGCTGATAAAATTACTATAACTAATTATTTAAAATAGCTTTAAAATATAATTTTCTGAATTTCATCACTTTCTATTAAATTGATAAATCTAATTTTTAGTACAGTTAATATCTCTAGCAAAACATGATAGTTTAAAATTCAGAATCCCAGATCTATAGATCAGACAAATCATTCTCATTAGGAACTTAGTATTAAATACTAAGCTGACCCATTCAATACTGAAATAGTCAACACTGAAATGTTCATATCTTGATAATCACACTTGACATTTCATATATTTTGTATGTCTTCTACTGAAGATAAGACACTGATGAGACTGATAAGAGACTGATTCATTCATTGAATCTGATCTCTTATCTCTTTATTTAATATCAGAATTCTGTCACCACTTGAAATAAATACTCACATGCTATCAAGCCATAGATATACTACCTATAATCAATGTCAATTCATCACTATACTAACTACAAACAACTGTATATTAATCACTATGTTCTAATTCAAAGACAAAATTGTGAAATCAGGAAAATATGCCATTTAATATTTACAACAGAATACAATAACAAACAAATGATTTCAAGTATGTATACATGAAGGTAATTTACTACAGAATTTAGATGTGTTAAATCAAAAAATATATATATAAATGTATAAATAATGAATGAAAGAATTATTAATAAAATATCTCTAAACAAAGAAATGTAGTAGAAATTAGAAGCTTTTACTAAACCTTCCTTAAAGTTTAAATTTTTAAAACACACTACCTAAATTGAATGCTAAGTTTATTTTCTACATGTAAATATTTCGTATCCACAAATTAATTAAAACTTAACTCAATCTTGATTATATCATTACAAATCATATACGATACCCAAGGAAATTGAATAACGGTATGCGGACATTTCGTCAAAGGACGATTCCTTAATGGACTGTTCATCAAGGATATTCGTTAGGTTTAGGGTTAGATTTAGGGTTAAATTTAGGGTTAGGTTTAGGATTAGGTTTAGGGATAGGGTTAAAGTTAGGTTTAGGGTTAGGAGTTATAAGAATCGTCCGTTATAAAAGTAGTTCTTGACGAACAGTCCGTTGACGAATCGTTCTTTGATGAATCATCCTAGAACTTGAATATCTAATGGTTGTAAATAAATAGGCAATACATACAATAAGAAATATCATTATAACTATATTATCATTAAGCGCTACGCTAAAACAAGACAAAACACCGAATGGTAGCTATATATGGACACATAAGCATGAAAAACTAAACAATCACACAGTGGTCAAACAAAGCTAGTCTACCAAAAGCAGTGAAATAAATAGTTTAATATATCTTACCATCTGAAAATAGAGAAAAAAACAGCGGATATTAAATACAAATTGCCGAGTTATATTGTAGTATAGGTATAGTCAATTTCAGTTATACAAGTTAAAATGCCACAAATGTATAAAAAATGTATAAAAAAGGTTTCACAATGCAAATCCTGACAATTCAGCATATAAAAATGTTGCAAAATATTTTAAAATGTTTACAGCCTGGGATTGTCTAATTACGAAATAAAGATAAAAATTGATTAAAATCACACAAGGCCAATTATGTAAATCAGCCATAACATTTAAATTATAACTCCATTTTGGAATAGCGAAAAGATAAGAGTTCACGATTAATTGTAGCGAAAAGTTTATCACCTTTTAAACAGCTACGAAGTAATCAAAGCATTGAGAAATATATTACGGAGCACTGCCCGATTAGATTAGACAAGACTGCAAAACCCGAGCCATGATGATAACCCTCAGTAAAGCAAGATTCCGCAATAACAAGTCTACAGACTTTTAGTCTATGACACTATATCTACCGACATTTGGTCTACCGGTATTTGATCTACTCTAACCCTAACCCTAGACTAGGGTTAGGGTTAGAGAGGATGTAAGTAGTAGGTTAGGGTTAGAGGTAATATAATAAGGTTAGTCTAGAGCCAGGGCTAACGCTAACCTTAATCCTAGCATTAACGTTAAACCTAGCCATAATCCTAACCATAACCTTAATGTTGTAGTCGAAAAAATGTCAGTAGATGTAGTGTCGCAGACCAATACTCTATAGATGAATTACTGTGACGCCGTTAATCAAAGTGTTAATTACTGGCAGGCTATTAAATTGTCATTGTATGTCTATCGCAGTTGTAAAGCTTAACATCGGATTAATGGATAAAGAACTTAAAAATGATCAAGTCTTATCAACCGAGTGATGAGTGAAATATTAAACTGTATACTTGTTGTTTGTACTCTATACATTATACACAGTACAATCATAAAGTGAGTGTACTGTCTACAAGTACACTCTATCTTTGTACACAGAACAAAGTATATAATTTTGTTGGAAATTACTAGATAAATATAAGGGATTGACCATTCTTATTATTTAACTATATAAGGCTCCATTTTAATAGGAATGCACACATTTATGCTTACAAGAGATATGACCTAAACCTAAAGTTCTAATTAAAATTTAACTCTCGATGTTTGAATCCGAATCCTACAACTTTAGAAACAAAAGAAAGATGCATTTTATTGACAGATTTCTTAACGGTTAAAGTCAACAATTCGACTGAACACATTGTATTCAACATTAGATTTCCTTCACTAATCTCACACTGTGGTCAATCAAAATAAATAGTCAAAGTCTTCACTATCAAGAGCCCAGTTTCAATAGGTTGTTTATACACAGGGACGCTCTTACACACAAATATACGCGCTATTACAACAGAACTAATTATAAGAATTAATCAAAATATAAATACATATTAGAATTACACCTACTGCAATTAGATAAATATTGTAAACCAAGATTGCCAAGTGTTCAATTGTTTTAACCCAATGGACCTGCATTTCTGTCAACTATATGAATAAAATATATATATCAATTCCGAATATTTCAAACGCAACTGTCATCAACCATTTTTAAAATGAAAACCAACCTTTTTGCTGCTTTCTTCTCTTGCAGTCGTAATCCAAACGACGTCCCGTTAGTTTTCTACGATGATGCTGTCAACAAGAAAATATAAAGTTTACTAGAGAAAGATGATCACTTTTTGACTCATTCAATAACAGAATAAGTGGTAGAATTAACAAAAATAATATTGTACTCTAATTTGTATAAATTTACACATAAAACAAAAGTTGGGATAAGGAACACAATTGCCAATACAAAACAAAGCTGTACTAATGTGGAAAATTAATACAAACATGCCGACTCATTTACAAACAGAACACAATGCTCTATAGATACGATAAAACGCCTAAAAAACATAAAGTCTACGACACTACGTCTACTGATGTCTGGTCTAATACTATATTAGGGTTAGGGTTATGGTTGGCACTAGAGCTGGAGATAAATTTATGGTTAGGTTTATGGCTGGGAGTAGAGCTAGGGATAAGACTAGGGTTAGGGTTATGGTTGAGACTAAACTTCGGACTATAGTTGAGATTAGAGCTAAACATAGGCTTGGGGCTAAGATTAGGACTAGGATTATGGTAGAACTATCATATACATACATTAACTTCTTTGAGATCCTTGTCTTGCAGATGATGCAGTGGTTCAATAAAGTTCTGTTTGACGTTATCCTCCAGTGTGTACTTAGCTTCTGCGAGTTGCTTATAACTCTCTCCTGTCTCTGTCAGAGCTTGACCTGAAATGTCATTTTAAAGCATGATCAAAAAACTAAAAACTATTACAAATTACTACTAAATACGAATAATTTAGTTTAACACCTGGATTACGATATTATGAATGATGTCTAAGATGTAGCTGTGTCAATTTAGGCGTCTTACTAAAGGGTGCAGCAAGTTAAGTTTAATGTCTGGAATACCATATTATATAACTGATATCTTACACGTAGCTCTCAATTTAAGCGTCTTACTAAAGGGTGCAGGAAGTTAAAGAAATAGTCATCTTTCCATTATTCGAACCTGGACCTGTCGCGTCCTAATCCAGCTCTCTAACCACTTCTCTAACGAGCCTTGACTTATTGAGCCTTAACTTACGTTAATCGTAATCATAACCTTTTAACCATTATTCGTTAATCTTAAATTGTTAATATTAATTGTTAATGTTAATCTTAAATTAAACCGATACAAAATTCAGTTTAGAAATGAATATGCTACCAAAAAGAGAATCATTGCCCAGTTCTCTTCCATACTTGATCATACAGTCTCCCAGTTGTCCCTCTACTTGTGGGTACAGAGACTGACTCGGCTGACCTCTGATCCTGGAAAACGCTTTAGCTGAGGCCATCTTAGCTCTAGACGCTAAAATAGCCATACAATAAATAGTTATATAATAAATATTTATAAAATAGCCATACAATAAATAGTCATTAATTTGTCAAATAAGTTCAATAGCCACATATAGTCATATATCTATTTCTCCAATTAGGGCTCAACGTCAAATCAGCAAAAATGCGTGCATAAAGTGACAATGGCTATTATAAATAAAACATCAGTGAATACAAAACAAAGTCTAAGACGAGGTAATGTTATGAACCAGATTGCTATATTTTCTTATCTTAAATAGTTATTATCTTAAATAGTTGTATCTTCTCATTTCATATAAAATGAAATGATGTTTCATATGATATATGTATTGGCAGATAATCAGTTGTCACGATAAAGCATAGATCTACAGACTTAGTTTTACAGCACTACGTCTACCAACATTTAGTCTAATACGACATTATGGTTAGGGTTAAGACTAGGGTTAGGGTTAGACCTAAGACTAAGGTTAGGGTTAAGACTAAGATTAGGGTTAAGGTTAGAACTAGGGATAGGGTAGAATAAATGTCAGCAACTGTAGTGTCATAATGATGTAGATGAGTCTTCATGAAACCCTTTGTTCAGTTCAAGCTGAATTGAATTGTTTATAATCTAATTTGTATTTTTATTTAATTAAATAATATATACAGCTTGTTTCCTTGTATCTTGCAAATAAAATCCAACTATGAATGCAATGCTTGTATAAATGAACAAGTTTTAAAACACAACTCAAAAAAGCCTTATACACACAGCACACTGAAATATCATAGCAATCCATATCTGTTATATTTACACAAAACTCAACCAGGGCCAGTTGCTATAAATACATAACCACTTCAGAACTATATTAAATTATACTTCATATCCATATAGATATATATATAAGATCAGTCTACAGGTATATATTTCATTATGTTACAAAGAAGTTTAAGTCACAAATATATATAAACTTGCTTTTAAAAACAATAATACTGAGTTTTATTAAGCTATGTATTGGCAGTCTCATATACCTATATGTCTGTCCTTCCATATTTAGATGTCCATACGTCTGTCTGTCTGTCTATCTGTCTGTCTGTCTGTTTATCTGTCTATCTATTTCATGTCTATCTCTCTCTATCCCTATCTATCTGTTTGTCTATTTCTCTATCTGTCAGTCTCCCTCTCTGTCTATCTCTCTTTGTCTGTCTCTTCTCTTTGTCTGTCTGTCTGTTTGTCCATCTCTCAATCTGTCTATCACTAAACATCATGCAAATGATCAGATCAAAATTGCCTACAAGTAGCTCTGCTGATCAAAATATTGCACGGGTCATTAAACCTTTAATGACCATAAAACTCATAAATATCACTCCAATAAATAAAGAAGCCGTTTCATTGCATGCCAATCTCTTGCCAATCTTGTTTTTATATCAAATATTTGCAAGTCATAATCTGCCTCCAAGTGGTAATACCCCTAGTAATTATTTCAACTCATATTCTGTTCATAAATTATTGATACCTATTAACACTTATAACGCAAAGAATATATATTCAATGCAGTTGTTACATTTTTTAATGCTATTCCTCTTTGCTTAAAAACATAATATGATACAAAATATCAATGCTTGATAGCCCTAAGTTAAAAACAATTGAATACATTAACCAGACAAAAAATCCTCAATTAAATAACCAGTCAAAATGATAGAAATAAACTGTCAAAATAATTTCACAATTCATTTAATAAATCAAACTCTAAACATAACCCTAACCCAACTCCAATCCTAACCCAAACCCTAATGCAGCGCCGGATTAACAATGTTGCAACTGTTTCAATTGAAACGGGTCTACTCACAAATTGAAGAAATTAGGGGCCTACTTTGACAAAATAAGATCTGACAAGATATCCGTACTTGTTATACGCAAATTCGTTAAGAATAAGAAAATATCTGGGCAGTAATAAATAATTGAACGATTCAGCATTTTATTCACAACCTTACAATGAAGAAAAAAAATTTAGTTACAAACATTATTCTTATAATTTCATACATATAGAGTATTATATGCGAGGCAGCTATAGTGGGGCCTACTCATTTATTTGTGAAACGGGCCTACAAAAACTTTATGCGGCTCTGCCCTACCCAAAGTCTTATCCGATATGTCAGGCCCAAATTTAACAAATATTAATGAAAAATAGAAAAATAAATTTTACCAGGGTTAGGTTGAAGCAACTCATTAGTCCTAGACATCAGCTCATCGACCAGTTTCCCCATAATATCAGTTTTCTACACAAATATCAACCGATATCAAAGAATTAGTACATAATATATAGAAACAATTTTAGCTCATTTCAATTCGTGTCAAATTGAAAATGTTTCATATACGAAGTCGTTTATAAAATGCATAAAATGTATCTAATGTATAATTTTGTATCAATCATTGTATAAAATGTAACGTATAAAAACTGATGATTTTTTAACCGTTAAAATTAAAACAAGTACTAGTTTATAAAAAATATGAAACAAATATAATTTTTTTAACTTTTAAAACGAGTAATAGTTTATACGAAATAAGAAACGGATATCATTAGTTATTATTCATATATTCTTCTCTTATAACGTCGCATCGGAAATAAAATGCAACTTAGAGACATAAAATATTAATTAAAAATGCACATAGCACAAAACTAAAAAATACCAATCCTAGCCTACACAAACCTAGGACTTAATGCATTTTTACTCAAATTTTCATGAAATTGCAATATTGTAACAAGACTACTACGGATTAAAATGAAAAGAATATCGTTGTATTAAAAGTTAGCGAATCAATTTTTGCACATTTCGTTTGTTAACCATATGATTTGTATCAATTACAATATATATATAATTTGATTGATCAATTAAAATATATGTAAGCTATTTTAATCTAATTAACTTTGTATAATTCCTTAATTTTAACCATTCAATAACTATTCAATTTTATTTTTCAACAGTTTTGCAATATAATTACTTTATCAATTTTTGTCGTGTGAACATGGATGATTAAATGCAAATATTAAAAAATTCATCACAAAATTCAATATTGACTGATATATCTTATAATAACATGAGTGGTCCAGATTTATAAATGAAATTCATTCAGTCCCATAAACTTAAAAAGATTCCAAATACAAGCCATCACTCAGGAATCAAGTTATATTTCACAATATAAACTTCTCAGTTGCACAGCAAACAAAATGAGTTCATTGTATCAAAATTCATTGTATCAAAATAGCAGCTCAAGATTCAACCAATAAGAAAACTTTGAGTAGAATCAGTCAAGCAAATCATCATGTCGTGGCATGGCAATGTGTATAAAAACTAAAGTACACAACACAAAGGTATGTTAGTGAGACATATTGTACTATGACTGATTCATACTAATAGGCATTGAATCGTGCTGACAGTATTAAAGTCTATATTGAACTTTAGAAAATCCAATTGTTATTAATATTAAATTACTGTTAATAATTTAGAGATATATTTTGATCTGTGCAAATTAAATAAATTTAATAATAACAGTTCATTAAATTGTTAAAAAATAATTTGTCTACAGACATTTATTAATCGAATCTTGGTCTACTATAACATTAGAGTTACGGTTAGGGTTAGTGTTAGGATTAGAGTAAGAGTTAAGGTTAGAGTAAACCAGATGTTGATAGAAAAATGTCTGTAGATCAAATGTCATAGATGAAAAGTCATAGATCAAATGTCGTAGAACACCAACTAGATGTTTGATAAAGAAAATTAAAAGTAAATTTCTTGCCACAAACCTTTTCCATTTCAATGAAGTCATCATCAAGTTCTGTTCCCTTGGCTCCACCTATCTTCTCACTCATAAACTAAAATCAGTCAATTAGATATTCAGTCAATAAATCAGTCAATCAATTAACCAGTCAATCAATTAGTCAGTCAATCAATCAGGCAGTCAATCAATCAGCCAGTCAATCAATCAGCCAATCAATCAGGCAGTCAATCAGGAAGTCAATCAATCATTCATTCATTCAATCTATCAGCCAATCAATCAGACAGTCAATTAATTTGACAGTCAATCAGTCAATTAATCAAGCAGCCAATCAATAAGCCAATCAATCATTCAATTAGACATTCAATCAATTAGACAGTCAATCAATCAGCCAATCAATCAGCCAATTAGTCAATCAATGAATCAATTAACTAATCAATCAGCCAATTAATCAAAACAGCAAGCTATATACAAGTCCACTATTCGGTCAATATACTAATCAATCAAATCAAACAGTCAATCAATCAGCCTAATCAATCAATCAATTCACCGATCAATCAACAAAGTCAATCAATAAACTAATGCAATCCGTCTGTCAATCAAACCAATCAATCAATCAATATATCAATAAATTGAGCAAAGAAATCATTTAATAAAGTCATCAATCATAACACTAATCAATCATTCAGTCAACCGAGCAATAATTTAATTAATCAATAAATCCACTAAAAAAATCAATCAACCACATTATCAATCGGACAATTAATCAATCAATCAATAATCAATAAATACATGGAAATCATAAATCTAATGATGTAAAGCATCACTACTAATTTAATGTGTTGCCAAAGATGCTTTTTTAAAATAGCTCCCGGGTGTAACTTTGAGCTGGCAGAGTTTTCAATGCTGTTTTCAATGAAGAAAAATGCTTGAATAGAACTCTAATGCATCAATAAAGTTTCCAATTACAATCTCCCCCCCCCCCCCTTCATTAAAGACAAGATGGTACAGACCGATTTTTAACCAAATCCTAACCGTAAATCCTAACTTCTAACCCTAATCATAATTAATTAGAGATTGAACCAAAATAGTATTTAACCAAGTGTTTTTGTACCGAGTTTTTGTACCGTATTCCTCGAACATATTTAGTACGCTCTTATAATTATATTGCGACACAATAATCATACACTTTAATTTTTCTAATTAAAACTACCCATTTCTTATCTAAACATTTTTAACGAACCGAAATATTCATTCGTGACCCCTGAAATAAAATTAAAATTAAACAACCCGGGGGAAAACATGGGGGGTGGAGGATATTTAAAAAAAAAAAAATAATCCAGGTAAACGCATACCTGATTAGCTTTGCTAAATTGCTTTTTAAATCCAGTGATCGACATTTTTTAACTTTTAATCCGAGATTCACGATGGAATATAATCGTCGATTAATTTTAATCCGAGATGAATTCTTCGATGGTAAACTTTTTATTATTTTTCTTATTAATCTTTATTAATTTTTATTTCAATATTTTTTATTTTTTACGCCTATTTCTATTTACACGGCGCACCGCTGTGTCATTTACACGAATAAAATTGTAATAAATTTTCTATTTTGCTGACAAAAATTGAAACGCGCGTATAATTTAACATATAAAACTTTATTTCCTGATCAAAGTAATGCAATACTTAAGTCTTTCGCTACTGTTGCGTTTTGCGGCAATAAATATCGCGACTATTGCGTATTTTGCTAAAAAAATAGGTCTAACTTTTCTCCACCTCCCCTATTCTCGGCAAAGTAATGCAACTTCCAGGTGAAGCAAAACTTATTAGACAGACTAATAACCGTATGCGAGAAGAATCTAAAATACTTGGTATCAGAAATTTTAGCTAACAGAGATTCTTGCTAACAGAGATTTTTTCTAACTTTCATATCCACAAACGCATTTAGCTAAAATCTCTGCTAGCAAAAGGAGCTCATGAATTGTAACAAATAGATGGTAGTGTAACAAATGGAGGGGCCAGTAAATAGACGGGGAGGAGGTGAATACTTGAACAGATAGGATACGATTACGATGATTTTTCTCTGATACCTAATTGAGAAAACGATTCGGGAATCTGGGAACTTAGCTCTGTAGATCGGGAACTGTAGCACTGCGAGAGGTGGGATGACTGTCTCTGTTGACCAGCTCATCGGGATCGCTTGTCCACCTAAAAAGGCTTTCCTTTGCTAAAGCTGGATGGAAGGGTGGCCAACGACCAGTAGGCCGACAAGGGATAGGAGGACCAGGTTCGACTAGCCGTTTACAATCAAGCTGCTTGTTGGCTGATGATGGAAACTCGATTATTCTGATTGCAGACGATGGCTAAAGACGCGCGAAACTTAATTACTCAAACTAATTAATACATTAGAAATTCTCAGTTTTATTAGATCGATTCTCAAGTTTATTTACATTCACATTGATCACATTACGTAGATTCATTTTTCCATAAATGTTCGATAAATTTAGTAGTTTAATAATTCAAGTATTAATAAGTAATAATCATGTCCCGAGGCCCCCTGCGTCCCTTCGGGACGAAGGAGGCCTCGAGGGTCTACAATATAAAATGTAGATAGAAAAATGTAGAAAAATGTACGACCAGAGGGTCGCGGTCGCGAGGTCGCGAGGGTCGTACATTTTTCTACATTTTTCTATCTACATTTTATATTACAATCCAACAGATAAGTCCGATAGATAAAGTCGAATATATACAATCTTCAATAAGTAATCTATAAGCTGCTTATAAATACTAGCAGTTTGGGCGTCCGCCCAGGGTCGGAATGGATAGAATGCGCCCCTTACTTTTAGTAACGCACCCTTACCTAACCGCTTTTCGTTGCCCTTACTTATTTCAGCACCCTTACTCATATAGCTACCTTATACATCGTGGCCATGAAAGGTGATGCAACAAGTTGCTAGACTACAGCTAAATGATGCAGGCTGATTTATAAATAATTCTTACGTAAGAACTTTCTAACAGCTAAATAATGTAGACTGATTTATAAGTAATTCTTACGTAAACAATTTCTTCAAGTTTTATATGAATTGGCGAACTTTGTTGCAGAATTTTGAGGGATATTATTATATTGCGCAATCTTTAATATCCATTAAAGATTGCACCGCGATAAAGTTATTAAACGACCGTGTTACTTTCGATTTAATTACAGACGTTGCGTCAGATTCTAATATGCCGTACTTTATAGCTATTAATGCATGATCAGTTTTATCACACCACTCATACAAGCAATGAACGGGCAAACTAACTGAGACAGACAATTTGTCATAAAAATTTAACGTTCGTAAATCAATGTTATGAATAAAAGGAAGATAACCAGAATAAAATTGA